>JAODTR010000013.1:320500-337900 GCA_025399935.1 Amblyopsis rosae | reverse complement strand
CCCCCCCCCCCCCCCCCCCCCCCCCCCGCAGCCCCCCTCCCTTCCACACACACACACCATTACACTATATGCAAATATGAATGGCTGAAGGATGAGAACTAGAGCTCATGATCGGGGGCCATGTTACTGTTTATAAGCTAAAAGCATCTGTAAAGCATTTATTTTAAGGGGGTGGAGGGCCGTGGGGCTGTGAACTGGAGCAGCTTTCCATGGGAAATTAATTGAGCATAAAAGTGCTTTGGGGGGGGGGGGGCAGTAGTGGTTTTACTGGTTAGCAATGGCACCTCTAGATCATTTCTCATTAGATCCATTTAAAGCTATGTAGCTTATGTCAAAAATGTTGTTTTTCACCTGTGTCATTCTGTGACCTGAAATGGCTCAGTGGGACTTCATAATGGGAACATGAAACCTCTGTGTAATCTGTAGGCTGAGGGCTAAATCTGTTGAATCTGTACATCTTATGAAACTTGTACTGGTGGTTTTACAACAATGGGAATTGTGTGATTGCAGAGGTTCCCTGTTGTTATACAGTATTTCGTAGTAAAAGGTGGTGCCACTTGGACAAACACCCATAATTAGTGTGTGATGTTTATAGAAAGGGGTGCTAATGAATTTGCCTAAACATGTATCATTGATTTTATTTGTTTCTTTCTCATTGGCAGCTTTTATCCCTTCGGCATAAATTACCCTATAGTGCTATTTACATCGCACCATCGCTGGTTTGTGGGAGATGGTAAAATGGTGATGAGGTCAAAGGGTCCTCTGTGCTCTATAAATTATGCGTCCTGCCGCATGTTTAATCACATGAAGAGGAACAGTGGTGAACAAACCCTGGCCTGACCCTGTTGCATTAAAATGCAACCTAACCTGCCGCCTGTCTGCCATAGTGATTTGACTTGAAGTGCTGTGTCACCTGCAAACCGCACCCAGTCTCGGGCAGATGGGGGATAACAGTGCAAAGGCCAATAATGGCTATTGGCTACAGATTGTTTAGTTCAAAGCATGTTAAATGTTGAAGTGGTTTAAATGGTTTAACCTATGCTACATTAAAATCTATTTAAATGTTAGCAAGTATTGCTTTCGTTGATAAGTATCTTTCGGTGAACGCCATACATGTGATATATGATATACTGTAGCCTACAGTATACATCATATATGTAACCTACAGTAGGCTAAAATATAAACATAATGTGTTTCTATGCTATAGCCACCAAACTAATGCTACAAAGCTTCTTGAATCTCAGAGAAGAAGCTGCTGTTCGTCTCAATGTCAGTCTGGGGTTATGAAACCTTTTAGCATTCCTTACTGTCATTCCAAAAGCATTTGCCGTCAGCATACGAAAGAGGCAGCCTGCAACCCGAGTCATTCCTATTTTGCCACAGGAAGTGTTCAGAGGGACCACATATTAAAACAAAACAAGGGCTTTTAAAATTGTAGAACGAATATGTATTATTTAATTAAATGTCCTTAATTCATCTTTCTAATAACATCTTTCTCAGATGCTCTATACTTATGTTCTGTTTGATGAAGACCATTTGCCTACTCTGGTCAAGTGGATGTTTGACCATAAAATAATAATCTGAGGAACAATATACATATTCCTCACACTACTTGCGTTATTACGTTGTGTGTAAACGTTAAACAACGTGGAGCCACATTTAACGAAAACACAACGGCAAAGTCTATAGTCAAGGTTCTTTAATGTGACGCTGTATTTTCAAAACAATAATTTCCCAACTGTCACATTGTTTGGTGTGTAAATCAGCCCGCTGATTTAAACGTCACTGTAGGCTATTTCTTTATTGACTCTCTTCTCGCGTGATATCATCTCCATGCTCTTCTTCTGTTTCATTCAATAATGAATTAGCGTGAATGCAAATTAATTAGCATCCACACCCACGAACACATAGGTTTGTGTATGCTAAATTAATGTTTGAAATGGAGGTGGAAAGAAGACAAAGTTTAATAACGTTTGGCATGAGTGTCTTTGTTCAAAGCATTTCAGTCTTAGGTATTAATTGCTGATAATTGTATGAATCGTAAATATAATAATATTGTGGTCATCTTAGTAGTAATTGTCTTGAGCTGCAAAGGAAATATTTAATTGTCTAAGTCTGTAATAATGAGTCTGTAACTACAAAAAGACAATACTGTAATAAAATGTGTGCTATGCTATATCAGTGAGTATAGCCTATAACAGGATCCAAGCCTGGAAGTTGATATAAATGTCTATGCGTCTACAATAGCAGTTAGAAGAACATTTTATCAACTGGAAACACTTTGTGTATTTTATATCATTAATATCTCAGGAAGAGTTGAAGCAGATGTACCATTCAATCTAATCTGCGGCCTGTGACCATATCTTTTCACATGATAATGATTTCTTGGACAAATTGTAATGAATAACATTAAAAGTAGTGAAAATATTGTGAAGTGTGAAATTCAAATTCAAATAAAGCTTGTCAGGAATCTACAACCAACTATCTCTCTCTCCCTCTCTGCCCCCTCTCTCTCTCTCTCTCGCTCTGTGTCTCTTTATCTCTTCCTCTCACTCTCTCCTCTCCTCTCCTCACTGCCAGGCATAATACGAACACACAAAGGAGTCAGTTGTCATGGTGATTAATGCAAAGGCACACAGTTAACCTGCAGAACGGAGATGAGGACTTTTCAAAGTCTGGATGACCTTGTCTCGATGTAATGTGCCTATGCTTGCCACAGGTGCAGCGCGTACTCGGCTATTCATTGAAAATCACACCTGCTTTCACAAAGCTAGACATCTTGCGTGGCCGTTTGGAATTAACACCCCCCAACTCCCTATTGCACCCCTGATTACAGGTTATGAGTCTTGGGTTATGCGATGCATAGCTCGCAACTTGATTTTGCTAAGTAGGAAATGTTCCTGGATTCCACATTGCCTTCCATGAACCAACATTGCCATTTACCAATCACAGCCCTCCGGTATCATCAGTACAACCATTAATATTAAATACTTATACTCTAAAGAACTGTAGCTATACAGTAGATACCAACATGAGGCTGTGTATGCTGCAGTGTAAGCGAGTTAGCTTGCTAATTAGGTATTCTATGCTAACAAGTAAGCTTGTCAATAAAGTAAAATTAAAGTTTAATTAGTTCAATTTTTGAGGGCGGAGTTTCTAAGGGAGCAACATTTGGCAAGGTGTTATTATTATTTACATACATACAGCATTGTTTATGTTACCTTTAAAGGCAGGGTTAATCATTTTCGGGAACGCTTGCTAACAATACCCCCACACATCGAAACGCATTCTGAAGCAATTCGTTGATTCGTGGATTTGAGCGGGTTTCGCCACTTTGTTTATGCTCCTATTTACGGAGCCAGGGCTGTGTAGAAGTATCAGATACTTTTTTAAGACGCACTAAGAAACTGTAAGTTAGCGAAATGCGAGTAGATATTTGGTACATTTAACAACATTTTTCAAATCTTACAAATAGCTTGAAATAGCTGGCTTTACCTTTAACTGGCTTCAGGGATAGTTAGGACATGGCGGTAACAAGATGTGGACACAAAGCAACATAGCAACAAGCTGTTTACAATGAGGCTCGATGCTATGACAGTTGCATAACAACTGGCATCATTAGTGTATACGAACTAGCCTCGCCTCGCATCTATGGTTCCGACAGCAATGTGACCTATACTAAGAATGCCGTAATGAGTGAGGTAGAGGGCAGCGGGGGACAAAAACATCATTACACCGGGGACCATTATGTGTGAATGCGGACGCCTGTCCTCACCACTTCTTAAACAGCTTGACCCGGGTTCCACAGGCTAACGGTATATTTTTGTCCGTCCTTGTTGTAGCACGAGTGCCTGAGCGACACAAGCGATGTTAGAAGCATTACCGGGACAATTATGATCTTGACCTGCTTTGACCCGCGGATTGTATTTAAATGAACAAATTTACTTTGAGTTGAAGGTTCCTCTTGTGAGAACAGCACATCATCCCAGAATCTCTCCATGTGTCCTTTTTCGTCTGGCCCAGAAGTGACGCGTGATTGCTTAGTAAGACAACTATATGAATAGATATATATATTGAATCAGTGTTACTTAATGCTTCTTGGCATCGCCTGGGAGCTCATCATAATACGAATATATACTAAATAGCCCAATTCAGCATAACAAATCTAAATAAATAAACCCATGTGAAACAGTTTCACCACTGTTTAACATTTGGTTGCTAGGAGTTCTCCAGCCACTGCCGAATATGACGTCACACCGACCAGATGAATTGTCCCTCCATTGCACACACACACACACACACACACACACACACACACACAAACACACACACGCAGCACACACTTTTCAACTCATCATTGTCGTCAGATATTTCAGAAGATATTTCAGAAGATTAGAAATCGAATCTAATTAGACGAGTAATTTGGGAACACTTCTCTCTTTGCTCATCTACGAGATGAGGTCAACGTCGGTACACTTTGCATAGGGCTCAAACATGTTCGCTCGCTCACCAAGAGTTTTGCAACAAGCTCACTGAACATCACCCTGCAAGTTTCTTTTAAAATTTCTTCTGCTTTACCCCCTGCCAGAGCCATGGAAATCACAGAGCTATGCCAACAGAGGTTCATGGAGCGGCAAAACCTATGGCAAAATTGTTCCAGGAAATGCTTGGTGTGCAATTTAAATATATGTATACAGATATATAACTTCGTTTTTTGGTAATTAGTAGTCAATAAAAGCACCTATTTGCATTTAATATAATTTATAGGGTACCTTTATTATTTAGGCTAACTTCCTGGAACTATTTTGAGGCGCCACGATCCGCCATTGCTGTGAAAAAACGGTCCATTGGCGTGAACAGAGATGAACTCTCTCTCTCTATATGGCTCTGCCCCCTGCTAGCTAGCCAGCATGTCATCCGCAGCACCCACAGAGAGTCTCACTGGCACTGCTATGCTTTTTAAAGCATTGTGACTCATGTCTGAATTAAAAATAATCTCTGTTTAACGGGAAAACAAACATGTTCCTACCCGGAAGAAACATTGAATCACTTATGTGCTTTGTAGGGATTGGCACTAATGACACTAATTGCAGCATGCTAATTTGGTGTGGCAACTCAGAATGGACATTTAGTAAACCATTAATTATTATAAGGCCTCATATGGTTCCATTACCCAGCTATCAAGACAGTTGGTATTGCACTTTTTTTATAAAATAACTTGCTTTAAGCGTAAGGGCGGCAGGATAGGTCAGAAACAATGGGTTACAATCCAGAAATTAATTCACATCTGGGGCCAAATCTGTCTGAAATGTTTTTCACCATATTCTTTTTCAGAGGAATTGTAGCTAAATTAAATGTTACTTAGACTTTAAAAGGTGTTCTGACCTTTATGGTCCCTCTAGATACTGTAGATAGAGAACTGAAAATGCTTTAATCTTCCAATAGGGGACCTTTAACAGTAATTTTGCATGAGGTGATCAATGTTAAGATGGTATAGTAATATTATGGATATCACTGGTGATAATGATCATGGTAACTGGATAATCAGGGTTGGGAACTAACTGATTACATGAAATCAGTCACTCGTAACAAATTACAAATAAACAGTAATTGTAACATTGCAGTTGCCAGCTAAAATAGTGGAATCAGATTACGGATATTCCAAATTTTTTTGATGAGTACTTCTAGGACTACTTTCAAATTGAAAAAGTAAGTTTGCATAAGAAAATGCATATAGCAATTGGCTGGTAATTAACGTCAGTCTAATAATTCTCAAAAAGTCTCAAAAATAGAAAGAGTTGGTGCGCCAACTCAGTATATAGCTGTGTATGGCATTTCAAAGAACAATGTTTAGGCGTTAATTAATCTAAAAGTAATGGAAAGTAATCAGTTTATGTTACCAAATGTAGGTAATCCAAAAATGACGTTACTGGTTATAATTTTAGTCTTGTAACTAGTAACTGTGACGGATTACATTTAAAAAGTAACCAACCCAACCATGTTGATAATGTTTTAATGCTGATGGCAAAGAAACAAATATGAATGACAATATCTGATGAAAGCAGCATTATTTTTAAACACGGTCGTTACGAGGTTTGAGGAGGAAGAGGATAAGGATGAGGATGGTTAGGATTATTGGTGGCGGTCGAAGCAGTGGCGATAATGACAGGCGATGCTGACGAGCCATTAACTTAAAGGAAGTCTCTGACCTCTGATTTGCGTTCCATTTCCCCCCGAAGCCCATGTCCTAATAGACTCCATTAACATGAGAGGGTGAAGAGAATGGGAGCGAGAGGGGCAGAAAACCCTGACGCTGGATCTTTTCTGAGTGAAGTCTGCATATGTGATGACTTGCAGTCTGGTGGGCTGAATGAATCGGGCTTAGTGCCCGATAACCTTCTCTTTCCTTGTTATTTCCCCTCATTTAACTCAATGTGTGCCTCCATTACAGTCAATTTTCTTTCTCATATTCCTGAAGATTGTCATTATCATTATTTCCCCTTTGTTTTTCAAATAACGTTGCATTTTTCCACAGCATTTTCTAGGGATTCAGCTGTAAAGCAAATATTAAAACAGTAATCCCCCTGTTATTACTCAGTGATAGACAAACAATGATTAAGATTCACTGGTAGAATGCACAAGTTAGATGGATGTCCTAAAATGACTTAATGTGCTAGTCTAGTATTTAATGTGCAGCAAACATTGTACAGTATGTATGTCAAATTCATATTTAATAGCAATGTAAGTCAAGGGACTTGATTTTTATGTCCCCTGTGCTAGGACCATGTTATTTAGAAAGACTGATGTTTTCAAGCAGATTACAGAAATCTACATAATTCAAAAACACTTTTAAAACATGTAATGCATAATTAGAGGATGATTAAGTTTTATTAATGGATGATATGAATTATAGCCTACATAATATGAACATGTATTACTTGTGTTGTGACCTATTCTTACTTAAAGAGGTTACAAAGTGTAACCTAAGATGATTAGTACTGTAGCTGACCTGTGTGTAATATCACCGTGCTGCAAAACGAGTTTCTTTTGCTAGTTAGTTCTATCACGTGCATGTGCTGGAGATGAACTAAGAATGTCTTATGTGCTTGTGGAGTTGCACCTTGGTTGTGTATCACACACCTTCAACAGATTTACATTTGATGCTAAATCAATTCAGCCAGCAGCTGGAGAGATCAAGGGGCAACAGAATCAGAGGCAATGGGCAGAATCTATGGCAATAACGTTCATTGCAATTCCAAGGCTGGGAAGACCTCCAAACCAAGCTTAATTAATATCTTACGCATAGTTCATTAAAATAACGAAGGGCTTTAACTCTAAGAAGTTGCCTGTCTATTCTGTCATAAAAGTAGAGGGCTTATATTCCCAAAGTATTATAGTATAGCAGGATGTTCACCTAATTCTTGTTTTGTTCATTTGTAAGTTAAACAATTCTCTTCTATTCTGTTTTGTATCATTATCTCTGTCAAGTTGAGTAATTGTATAACAAATGTATAAAAGTCTAATTAAATGCCATGGGCTGCAAGAGATTGAGATAAATAATTTATACTGCTTTAATGAAGGGAAGCTTAAAAAGAGTAAGCAGCCAGTCTGAATCCTGCTGAAAGTGCAGCAAGGCCTTAACTTCTGCAGTGTGTCTGGGCAATGAGCCTAACCTGACTTATTGTTACTCGTCAAACGGTATGATTAGATTTTTTTGCATTTTTATTTAATATAAATTCTTATTTTAGGGGATATTACGACACTGGTATTTTACAAGACAGTTGGGTGGAGAAACCAGATCAACAAAGAAACACTGTCAATGTTAGGAGCAGTTACATAGGGGATGTCAAATACGTATGTAGACAGCAATTTGTCTTGCATAATGCTTGCGGTCATGGGCAAAGAATATGTGCGACATGAACTGCACTTTGCGTCACATACTGCATGTCCTTCTAATTCCTAAACTTGCAAATGCTCAATGGAAGAAATAAACGTGTATTTGACATGTTATAATCCACATCCTAATTCACTCTTGTCCGTACTCTAGCAGCAAACCCTTCTTAGAACATAAACATGGAGTCAACAAATGAGACCAGAAAATCAAGCCAAAGTCAGATAAGAATTCTTATTATTCCAATAAAAAATACATTCATACAGAAATATAACAATTTCAAATAAAAATTTCATAAAGCATAAACATAACAATTTTACAAAAGTTCTTTTTTTTTCTTTTTTATATAAAGACTTGATAACAAAGAGCTGTGGTGAATGACAGAATATGTCTGGGTAGAGGGAAAGAAGAGAGAAGGAAGTGGTTTTAAGCTAAATCAAGGCTCAACTGCTAGCTGAAACAGTATTGGCCGCCCTTTCAAAGAAAGAACATTTGTTTCCTTGGCCACAAAAGACCTTGCCGATGCTCAAATTGTATTGCAGCAAGCAGTTTGTAAGCAAGTTTGTACTCATCCAGTTACTGAGGTGAAATCCATAAGTCCAAACATGCCACATAGATACTTGGCAACATCAATTTGTTGCCACTTGGCTACAACAAAGCTCTGATATGAAGTAACTTAATAGCATAAGAGTTAAAAGCAGAATGTTTTTTGTTCTCTACCCTTGATAGTAATGTTCCTTTGTCCCCACAAACTCAACAACAATAACTGTATAAATAAATATTATTCATTTATAGGGCAAAATGTGCAGGGGAGATGCCAATGTTGCATGTATAACTGAAAGCGGGCCAGCTCCAATGGGTGATCTCCATCTTATCCACAGTACACAGTCACCAATGTGTCCCGGCATTTTGGTAATACTGTTGCAGTACAGCTAAAACAACGCTATCGTGACAGGTCAATAACCAACCTACACAGTCAGCAGTCTGTGACAGATTCCATGCCAACAAAGCCTTTAGCAATTCATTACTGAGAGGCAGAACAAGGCAAGGCCTGTCTAACTGCAACCTGTTAATTACAATAAATCTTTAGCTTTTTCCTTTAGTCCTGCTCAGAGGGTTTGTCGTGAGAGAGTGTGTCTGTGTGTAAGGGGGGCGAGGGTACTGAATATCCAGGCATGGCAAAAGTATTTGCATTTGCTGCTAGGGCCTTTCAAACTTCTGTGATGGACTACAGTATATACTATACAGTAGCTAATGTCTTGGATGCGTTGGTGTTAAGTGCTCTAAACATACAGCATTTGTCTTATTTACAATATCTGGCACAACTAAACGGAATATACAATAATTATATTGGCGCTTTGATGCATCCAATTAAATGGATTCAATTTCTCTAAGAATCTCTATTTTTACCACAACACTAAATCCAATTGGTCAGGAGTGGTCGATAAACAAAAAGGCAACCTCAAATCAAAACGCAATTGAGCCTCGACTTAACCGCAAGTAATTTTTCTTTTTAAATCATGACAAATGTGACCTCCCACTGAACATGCCACCAGCCAAGGTCAAGTCACTTGCATAAGGCACCATTAAGGTCAACAGTGCATTATTAGATAGAAAAGAAATAAAAGTACAAAAAAAGTAAAATTAGTCCCAAGGCATAGAATGCGTGAAAATAAGAGCTCTGTGAACAATTCCATATTGGTACGCAGTGGCTTAAATCAGAACAAGTTGAGGGATGGGTGACTTTGTAGAAAATAAAATAGAAATAGCCATGGATTTATGTACAATATCATCACACCTAACGCTTCGTATTTTAGCTGGACTCTAATTGAAACTATTTGCAGTCCTGCTTACAGTGGGAACAGGAAAATGTACAACCCCTAGAACCATGCAACACCGGTCTATGATACTGAAGTTATAGTATAGTTGTGTTATATCTCTAAGCCCACAGCTTTATACAATTGTACTACAAATCTGCTTTGTAGCTTGTAAAGTAAAAAAAATAAAAAAATAAAAGAAAAACAATAAACCAGGCTACAGAACACATTGCACATTTAGTAGCTGCACCAAATAAAACATACATACAGTGACTTGTAGGATCGGGGTGGTGGGACCACAAGTCAGCCCCTTTCATTGGTCAGAGCCAAGGTCTTGAGAAGCATGGGAGAGAAGACTCCGAACCCACCCCGACCCCCCCCGACCCCCCTTGGGACTGGGTGTCTCTCCATCCACCGCATCCTCACAGCACAATGGTGAGGGGCAGCTTTCCCCTGGAAACGCATTCAGTCCAAAGCAATATTGGTACTGTGTGTGTGTGTGTGTGTGTGTGTGTGTGTGTGTGTGTGTGTGTGTGGGGGGGGGGGGGGGGGGGGGGGGGGGGGGGGGGTCACAGGGGACAGCCAGTCAATCTCAAACATTCACAGTGCACACATGCTTACCTCAGACGGAAAAGTACCAGTGTTTTCTATCTGCTGCCCGGGAGGTGTCCCAAATCATGCGGCACACATACAGATCATTCATTCTCTTTCTCCGTCTCTTTGTGGTCGTTTATATTTGATTTTAAGTTTTTTTTTTTTTTTTTTATATCTATATATATATATATTTTTGTAATTTTTTTAGTTTTTTTTGTCGTTTGTTTTAGTTTTGTCCCTTCAAACCCCCACCACAAACTTTTCTTTTTCCGTTTTGCAAGTCGTTCTCGATCGAATTTCCCATCAGTGATTTTTGTCCTCTTGCTGTTGCCATGGGCAACCTTTCCTCCAAGGAGAACAGGAGGAATAAGAAGAGGAGGTCCCGGAGGCACTGGGTTTCGGTACGGTGCAAAATGGCATGCTTTGGCTGGAGCAACACTCCCCTCCCACGCCGCTCTGGGACAGTTCAACCAAGAGGTCGGCCGGCCGGGAGACTGCGTCTCAATTTCCCCTCTTCGCTGCGTTACTTGGTCAGTCTGCCACCCCGCGCACCACTAGATGTGCCTCTTCATGTGGAGAGCCAGATGGTCAGACCTGGAGAAACATCTGGAAGGGGCGGAGAGAGAGAGAGAGAGAGAGAGAGAGAGAGAGAGAGAGAGAGAGAGAGAGAGAGAGAGAGAGAGAGAGAGAGAGAGATGTTTGCTGATCAGGCAGATATAAATAAGGTGGTGCTTTTTTAAATCAATGGTTTAGAATTGTTTGTGTGTTTCGCTGGGATTATGGTCAGAAAAGCAAAGTCGCACCAGCGTTCACACAGACCAATGGGCGACCATCCGGAAGCTGAGCGTGTGCTTCAATGGCGGTAGCGCTACATGAAGCGATGACGAACATTTGAGCGATTCCGAACTGCCCCCCATAAGAGTTCAGTTAGTTTAGTTTTCCTGTAATAACCTACCATGCTGTTTTGCCCTACCTAGTTACCGCAACTAGGTTGGACAGATGAAAAGGGGCGGGGCTTGGGATCGGTTAATTGTAGCCATGCGGACTGGTTAAAGGCTGCTCCAAAAGTTTCACAAATAACCGGAGGTCTACGCCCATTAGGATGCGATGACTGCCAGCAATCTGCAATGGAGCGTGTCCACACCCGTCTCACCTATTATTGGCTATTAGCAAATGGCGTAAAAACACCAGCAAAGAGGGTGGGCATTAGGATAAAGGTCAAAGCAGTGATTGTAAATGGACTGCACGTATATAGAGCTTTCCTAACCTTCATGCCACTCAAAGCGCTGTACATGATTGCCTCACATTCGCACGCACGCACGTGCGCCGTGGCATCAGCCACGCCAGGTGCCACCTGACCACCGGGAGCAGCCAAGGGTTAGATGTCTTGCTCAGGGACACCGTGTCAGGAGTTAGCCGGGGTTAGGGTTCGAACCAGTGACTTTTCCGTCCCCTGCCACTCTGCTCTAACCACTGTGCCACCACAAGCCAAGCGTGAAATATCTGTGCCGCGTAAATCCCAGCGAAATAAAATGAAACAAGTGTGTCACAACGTGAGCGACACCTCCGCAGTATGGCAGATTGCATCAGGCAGTAGTCAGGGGCGTTCGGCAGAGTGTCGGCGGGCGCTAACCTGTCACAGTGACTGCATTTGAATGGCTTTGCCCCGGTGTGCTTCCTGAAGTGTCTGGTCAGCTCGTCGCTACGTGCAAAGCGCCACTCGCAGCCTTCCCACGAACACCGGTACGGCTTCTCACCTGAGGAACAAGCAGGTAAAAAGTCAATGAGTTGCACGTAAACTTCACCAAAATGTGAAAAAGAAAAAAAAAAAAAAAAAAAGTATAAAAAATGTAAATTCAATAAACGAGAAGTGCGAGGACATTCTGTGGCCTTCCGCTTTCGGTGCCTGGACCTTCCTCTCATGCATTAAAAAACAGGTCAGGTGAGGTCGGGACAGGAAAAAAAAAAAAACACTTTCTGCAGAGCCTGCATGGCCGCTATCTTATGCAATGTGAAATGTGTTGGGAATGTAAGAGTGCGTAGCCCTATAGACTTGGATGTCTAAAGCAAAATAAATAAATAAATTAATTAATTAATAAATTAAAAAGTGAGTAACGTTTATAAAAAAAATAAAAATAAAAAATACATGTTAAATGCATTTAAATAAACATTGGATTGAAGTGAAAGCCACACGTGCAATTCCATGGCACAAATCATACATTAGAAACGGTCAAATGGCCATTCAGAGCTTTCCAACTCTTTGCCTCTGGCTACCCACCCACTCAGCCTTTCCCAGGGTGAAACCCAATCTGTTTTGAAGAAACCAAGTTCCTTTCATCCCCCCCCCCCATGCGCGGCCCCTCCCCCTAACCCCCTCCCTTTCGCTCCTCTCTCACTAAATCACTTGTTCACTCAGTCAGTCACATTCCAGATAGATTAGGTCACAGTTTAGGATTCCTGCCATGCAGCGCTAACAATCGCAGCACTCTAACCGAGGACGTGCAATGTGGATCTTTAAATCACATTACACAACAGCCACGCCAACGCAATACAAGCCAAAAACCCAAAACAAATAAGAAACCAATGGGGATAAATAACTTATCTCTCACTTTTATCAAAATAGGATGTACATGAATATATACAGCCACCAGAATATGGTGTGCTGACACCCAGGGGACTAAAATTGGTTCACGTGGTGACAGAAGGCGCCTGAACCACCGCATGTTTGCCAAGAGAGACTCACCCGTGTGCGTGCGCTGGTGTGCCTTGAGGTGGGAGCTCTTTGTATAAACCTTGCGACACCCATTGAAGTGACACCTGTGCACTCGCCGGCGGCTATCAGGGGAGCCATCCGCGCAGCCCACGCCTGTCTTGTCTAAACCCTTCCCAGCCAAGCCGCCGCCGCGGATCTTCAGCGGCGAGTCGGCGTGCGCGCCCGCCCAGCTCGGCGACACGCCGCTGGGTTCGGAGTGGGCCTCCGGCGAGGACGGCGGGGTGCTGATGACGGAGGGGCTGAAGGGTCCGCAGCCCGCCGAGACGGAGCCCAGCGGGTTGGAGGTAAAGCAGTGCGTGGGCGAGAGCTCCGTGGAACTGTCCGAGGCGTCGCTGCTGGCGTCAGAGTTCACGCTGCCGGCGTCCAGGAGGACGTGGCGGCTGTCGTCGGGGCTGCTGGTCTCGTCGTGGCGGAGGGCGTAGGGGGTCTTTGGGTCGCACTCCACCTTGGCCTTGTCGCCGCAGGCCAAGATCAGCTTGCTCCACAGGTCCTCCCCGCCGTCGAACTTGAGGTCAGACGTGGAGACATAGGGCTCGTTCTGCAGGTACCGCTCCAGCTCCAAGCATGTCTGGAGGGCGGTGGACGGATGAGAAAACACAGGTCATACAAAAGTAATGCAAATGAACCGCATCTCCCAGAAGTCAACAGAACAGTGGAGAGTGCATCAAACAGAAAATTACTGAAAAATAAAATAATAGTCCTTTCTGTCCTTAGAATAATATTGGTTCCATGTTGGTACCAGTTATGTCCTGGTATATTGCATAATGTATGTTGTAAATGTATAACACAGCACCTGATGACATGCTTTGTAACCATCCTAACACAATAATGTCGGTTGCTCCGACAACTGGTGTATGAACTGTTCTATGACAAATGTTCGGTTTGTAAGTCACTTTGGATAAAAGCGTCTGCTAAATGCTGTATATGTACCGAGAGGCTACATTTATATTCTGTTCTGTCGGTGAAATACATATAGCATCTTCAGAATGGCTGGAGAAGCTAGCAGTCACAGGAAACTACTCCAATTGTTACATTCTGTTGAATATGGGTGAAGTGCATCTGCCCGTTATCAATCAGGTACTTCCAGCTATTGTACACGAACAATAAAAGGCTTCCAAGTGTGCATTATTCCTTTTATGGCCACTACCTCAAACTGAGGTGATCATACTGTTCGTTTAAACGTACGTTTAACGTGTGCAGCGTTAGTGCATTACGCACGTCATGGAGCATCAAACATTTTGGTTCGTCCGGGTTTGCCTACAAACTTTCATTCATGCCATAACCAACTGGACTTCACGTAAGGACATAAGCTTTTGCATAATCCCATCTGATAAATCAGCCCATTCCTACCGCCTAAATGCTGAGGAACTATTAACGTGCATTTTGCAATTCAGTGGGCCAATGAATCACGCATCACATTTAGAGTCCTTTTAAGGAAGCTATTCAACTTCCCCCTCTAACACGAGCTATTCAGCCGCTTTTACTCATGTTTAGCCGTAGCATGCACTGCAAACTCGTGCTTTCTTGGTGTCTGTCAACCAAAGCAGTTACTTAAGCAAGACGACAAAATCTTCCAAATTCAAAAATCAAGGACACTCAAATAGGAAGCGCGTTTTTTGGCAGGGCAGTTGAAAATAAATTCCTTCTAGGCAATAGCCTACGCTTCCGCAATCTTACACAATATTGTTCAGCTGTACTCTATGATATGCCAATGTTGTAATGTGTAGCCCACTGCAAATTATTTTTTTAACTATTTTGTGCTAATAATAAGGATAACATTCGAGACTGAATCAGCTTGAATTAGCCACTACAAACAAGTCTGAAGTAGCCTACTATCTTGGCCGAAGCAAGAGTTGCCTACGTGCCAGAAATCACTAATATCCACTAGAAAATCTATCAATTTTAAGGCTATGGCTCTCCTCTTTCGATAATGCCCAACACGTTTGATGCAATACACACTTTCCACAGAAAGACACTGCATCTCAATACGCCATGGTTGGGTACATTCAATCTGATTCAAAATGCATCCGTTGACAGTCGAACGTTGCGCCGCTTCACAACATTTTCAACTAGGCCTATAAAATAAAATTCTAATAAAAGACTGAATGGATCGTTTGAAACATACGATCTGATGGGATGCAAACGCAGAACAAACACCTGGCATAATAAGTCACGCTCAAAATAATGCAGCACAACGCTGCTTAAATGACTCTCTGAGACCCATTCATCTTACAGCGCCTCGACTCGGCTGTCAGTGACAGTAGCCGCGTTTGACATTACTGATTTGTAAAAACTTTCATTCGAACACTGCAATAAAATATAAAAGCGAATGCATTCTGTGTATTGTGTCCCGATTGTATCCAATCTCAGAAAAAAAGACACATTGTTTCCTTCTTGAACGTGGAGGTTGGAATTGCTCACTAACTGGCATCAGCTTTGAAATACATGTTCAACCAACGTAAGCTTATATGGACAATATAGTCACCTGCTGCCAATACTCCTCGAGCGATGGTAAGGCTGAAAAATAACCCGTGTCGTGAACTATTTGAAGTTCTTGAAAGATGCTGCACATGGGAAGCACATCCATTTCCAAGTTTCAAGTGAGCGCAGGACGCTTACTTATCTGCGCGTAAATTCTTCTTTACAATGATGAGGTACAAAAGCGAAGAATTGATGTCGATGTTGTCAAACGAGTATCCTTGTTGCACTCGTGTGCAGTCATGAAGCAAAACAAGCACTCTCTAACAGAAGACCGTTCCACACTTGTGTTCAACTACCTCTATTTTCAAACAGTGAACACGACGAACCACTGCGCTCTGCAAACTTCCCTATCAAAGCTGAAAGCCAACCCACCAGCTCACGGCTGGGTTGGAGCTAGCTGGATCTAAACCAATCAACGTCAACCAGCTTTCGAGAACCCAAATGATATCACGGTCAACCAATCGTCGTAGCTTCTTGACATACTTTTGGTCGATCTCTGTTTTAATTGGTTCTGCAATAGCCGTCCTCTAATAGCCATCCAATGAATGTCAAGTATCTCGAATTCTATTTTTAGAACTGTATATATATAAATTGCGCGCTCCTGTCTTTGGTCTGTCTTGCAACTACTCTGTTGACTAGATGTTTCGCAACATTGCGCGCATTTGAGACGCAACAGTTTTGTTTCTGTTAAAACAAATAACATTTTCTTCAGCTTTGTAATAAGAAGAAACGAATTTGTTAATTACAGTCATTCGGGACATCCGCGACATATACTGTTATTTTAAATATGTTTTCTTTTATTAGGAAAACATTTGGAGCCTTGCTCATTCAATGGAGCGCCTCATGTTCCGTCTCATTTTGTTTCTCGGTCGCTCGTTTCACTAGCTTTATCTATGGAATGTGTTTGTTTTACAACAGAATACGTGGCATATATTCGCAGTGAAAAGCATTTAAGCATATTCACTTCTGACGTGCAATTGTTCTCTTGATGTAATTTTGCATTTGCATAGTTTTAATCTTGTTTTCATTGTGTCATGATGCATAGCCTATTCCCATATGAGTTATTTATTATTATTAACCATTTATTTGCTGTTGTGTTATGCTATGTTATGTTATGTTGAGATGTTGTGATACACTTTCAATAAACTTCACCTGACTATTTGATAATCAGCTTTCATTGAATTATTGTGTTTATCCTACAGACAGACTTGACTGTGACGGTCTGTAGCCCATATGCAACTTTGCAGCGTAATCTTGTGGAATCATTCCAGCAGCATTCAGTCACTTGTCTAGTGCTGGCATGATGACATCATCAAACTTATCATACTGTGATTGTGAATGACATGGAGAAGGAGGAAGGGACAGCACACCTCATCTAATTGCTTATAAGTTCAAAGAATAATGTCTTGGTGCGTGACCGCAACATGGCACGTGATCGCGCGATGTGACGAACAGCGTTGTGTTTTTTTTTTTTTTTTTGTGGACAGGACCCGCATTGTTGTCCAGCCTTGGAGAAGAACTGAGTGTCTATTGTGTGACTCCAAGCTGCGGGGCCATATTTGTCACTCATAGCATCTGATTTAGTCATATGGTGATGCAATGTCTTCCCAACCCTGGAGCTGGCCTTACACATCCTGTAAAAGGAAACTAAACTCGGTCTTTGTGTCACTAATGGGTCAGTTCATTACGCCTCCCTAGTGTCACTGGACAGCTGTGTATAATGTGTTAAAGACCATTCAGAAGAATGTACTATAATCCACCTGTACTGTAAACCAGGGCTATTCAACTCCGGTCCTGGAGGGCCGCACCCTGCATGTTTTAGATCTCTCCCTGCTCCAACACAC
>JAODTR010000013.1:298579-314925 GCA_025399935.1 Amblyopsis rosae | reverse complement strand
ACACCCCCCCCCCCCCCCCCCCCCCCCACACACACACACACACACACACACACACACACACACACACACACATCCCACCCAAAACAGTGCGATAATTTATAGCATGGGGAAGCTTGTATGTTTGCTTTGGTGTTCAGAATGTATGAATAATGGGTGTATGTTTTGTAAGTAAGCCTATATATGTATATTGTATAGACATGTAGCTTTATATGTCTATCTGCTGCCTTGGTGTGTGATTGCATGGGGGCGGGGGGTAGAGGGTAAATGTCAACAAAATAATCCTGTCTGCCATTAATTACATTATTATCACCTTTGGCATGGAATAAATAATCACATTCAGCACGTTTAATTGAGATACTGAATGTAGTGGTATTACTGCTGCATTCTATCTAATAACCTGTTAATAGGTACTTGTAGAATTAACTGCAGATCCGTAAGTCTAATGAACCGCATAACAATAAACTTAACAATGTTTTTCTTCTAGTTTTGTTGATTCAGATCTCCTGTAGTCTTGGCCACACTTAATTTCGTTTTTGCATGTCAATGTATTCTAGTATTTGCGTCGTTTTCTTAATAACTAAATTTGGGGTTGTATGAGTTCTGTCCTGCCAATGTTGTAGCTCAATGTGTTCCTTGTTCTTTGTCTCTCGCGCAATTACGCCTCCCACGGAGCCCTATGCAAGCGTTAAACGAAACATTAGCACCTCATTTAAAAAATAAAACAGCTTTTCACGAGGACAGACAGCTCCCTGGGTTGCCTTATCGTGCCCAAAATAACCAACTTAACAAAGTGCCTCTCACACAGAAAGAATAATAGACAGGCTGTAGCCTGTAGATGGGTTGTATTGTGTGCATTGATTGCGTAGCCACGCAGGGTATTTTTTTGGTCTTTTTTTTAAACGTTAAACATAGGTCTAATAATGAAATATTTTCACTCTAGAGCGTCGGCTTTTGTTTTGCAATAGTATAAGGGTATAGTGTACACACATTTGCCTCGTGTAATTGTGCAGGCCAAGAGCAGATGACAACAAAAAATAATATAAAATCGACAAAGGTCTCCAATTTGTTTTCAAGATTCCTTCTGTCAATAGAAAATCAAGGAAAATCTTAAGTAAACTTGATTTACTCAACACATGGCACCGCCCCTGCTGTTTTGTGATTAGAGGAGCGTATTATTGGGCGTGCCTTCTGATGCGCTGGTACAAATATTCAACGCGCCGTCTCGTCGCTATGATTCGTATGGGATACAGAACGGACTAACGTGTGTACCGAATGTAGTCGTTGTGTTTTGAGGAAAGAAGGCACGCATTCGTAACGCATTAGCCCACATACGATTTTTGTTTTGATTGGAGAACGTGTAGTGATTTATAGACAGCCGTTCTAGCTATAGAAGGCAGATTATATTATAAGGTGGATTCGCTATCCTCATCTCAGCCATCTTGACTGCTCGGCTGAAAGCTATTTTCTCCTATCCGCACCTCTCGCTGAAAGTAAACGCGGCTTGCAAATTGCTTGCAACTCCGTGCCAGATAAGTAACGCGAGATGGGTTCGCTGCGCAATATCTAGTTCGTCTGTGCGCACAGGTGAAAACCAGAAAGCAGTCGGAGGAATTGTACGCTGCTGTTTGCCAAAGCAGGACAGGAACACGAAGCACTAAAGGATGGAGTATGATATGTTGGGGATTTACCTGCTGCTTTCACTCGCTATCCTGCCCAGATCCAGCGGCACCACGGCGAAGGAGATCACCTGCCAGGAGATCGCCGTGCCTCTATGTAAGGGGATCGGCTACAACTACACGTACATGCCCAACCAGTTCAACCATGACACGCAAGACGAAGCGGGGCTGGAGGTCCACCAGTTCTGGCCTCTGGTAGAAATCCAATGTTCCCCTGACCTGAAGTTCTTTCTCTGCAGCATGTACACTCCTATATGCTTGGAGGACTATAAGAAACCGCTGCCGCCGTGCCGGAGCGTGTGCGAGAGAGCCCGGGCAGGCTGTGCCCCTCTCATGAGACAGTATGGCTTCCCCTGGCCGGACAGAATGAAATGCGACCTGCTGCCCGTCCAAGGCAACCCGGACACACTGTGCATGGACTACAATAGAACGGACTCCACCACCGTTTCCCCGGTCCTGTCGAAGCCGACCAACCTCCCCAGCAAGTCTTTCAATCCACACAAGAATAAGCCCGGACATAATCGACCCAGTGTGCCAGGGAAATACAAGCCCCCGACCGCTCCCTGTGAGCCGGGATGTAAGTGTCTTGCTCCAATGGTGCCAGTAAACACAGACCGGCATCCACTGTACAACAGAGTGAAGACGGGACAGATTACCAACTGCGCAATGCCTTGCCATAATCCATATTTTACGCAGGACGAGAGAACTTTTACCGCCTTCTGGATAGGACTGTGGTCCGTGTTGTGTTTTGTTTCCACTTTTGCCACAGTCGCCACATTTCTGATAGACATGGAGCGGTTCAAGTACCCAGAGCGACCTATCATTTTTCTCTCCGCTTGTTACATGTTTGTATCTGTCGGTTACATAGTCCGACTCATAGCGGGACACGAGAAGGTGGCGTGTAATCGGGAGTACGACGTGGAGCACATCCATTACGAGACCACCGGCCCGGCTCTCTGTACAGTCGTGTTTCTCCTTATATACTTTTTCGGCATGGCAAGCTCAATTTGGTGGGTCATTCTGTCCCTAACCTGGTTTCTGGCCGCGGGCATGAAGTGGGGAAATGAGGCCATTGCCAGCTACTCCCAGTACTTTCACCTGGCCGCCTGGCTCATACCTAGCATGAAATCGATCGCCGTGCTGGCCCTTAGCTCCGTGGACGGCGACTCGGTGGCGGGCATATGCTACGTGGGTAACCAGAACCTGGATAACCTTAGAGGATTCGTCCTGGCCCCGCTGGTCATCTATTTATTCATCGGTACCATGTTCCTCCTGGCGGGGTTCGTGTCTCTGTTCAGGATACGCAGCGTTATCAAGCAGGGCGGCACGAAAACGGACAAACTGGAGAAGCTGATGATCAGGATTGGCATTTTCACCGTGTTGTACACTGTCCCCGCCACGATCATAGTGGCCTGCTACTTTTACGAGCAGCACAACAGACAGAGTTGGGAGATAACCCACAATTGCTCGTGTATGCTGGAGCAGGACCGCAGAGCGCCGGACTACGCCGTTTTCATGTTGAAATACTTCATGTGCCTTCTGGTGGGCATCACCTCGGGCGTGTGGATATGGTCGGGCAAAACGCTGGACTCGTGGAGGACTTTCTGCACGCGTTGCTGCTGGGGCAGCAAGGGCACCAACGGCTCCATGTACAGTGACGTGAGCACGGGACTGACGTGGAGGTCGGGCACGGCTAGCTCCGTGTCCTGCCCCAAGCAGATGCCATTGTCCCAGGTTTGAGCAAACTGCCGGGGGAGATGACCTATCAGAGCTATTAGCATAGTAATGAACTGTGGACGGGACTCTCCGCTGAGTGCTGATTGAAACAATGTACCTGGCATTTCAACTAATTCCTCCCTGTTAATATGTATTAGAGGTGCAGACGTAAGCATGTTACGCCATCTTGGGGCATTACTTGTAGGCTATAGCCTACCTTTAGGCAAAGAAGCAAGTTTGTTCCCAACTTGCCTCGTACCAAGAGCATTTGCGTTTTGTTTTTTTATCATACTGCGACACAGATAACAGTAGCTATAGGCTGGAATTCAATAACTTCAAAGATGGTTTAAAGTTTAAAGTAAGCCTTAATAGATGCCCAAGTATTACGGGTAATGTTTTTGTACTTGTATTTATAAAAGTTTCTATTTGTAAACATGTACATTTGTGTATAAAAAATAACTTTATAAGCTAATGTAAATTTGTAAAAAATTGTAGATGTCTTTTTTTGTGACAAAACAAATATGAACTTTATTTTGACAATAAAAGTTTGATAAATGTCTTCTGTGTACCATGCTCAATTTTTCTTTTAAGCCAGTCTCACAGTCATAGGTTTTAGAAGGACAGTCATTTTTGTGGCTCCTTGTGGTGGAGGACTGATGGCGACAGCAGCTATGTAGCGAAAAAAAGCAGCTTTTTCTGAACCCCATCTATAAATGTGAGTCCCCTTAACCATCAGAGACCGGTAATTAGAGGCAGGGGTTGAACTGGAACATCTCCATAATTGTTAAAGACCTCTTCACATGCTTGCCGACTGCGAGGCCCGCTGTCTTAATTTAGTAGAAGAGGTACGGGGTGAATGGAGTATAAATGCGGGGAACAGACTCTTTTCATCTGCGCCGACTTTGATGTGTCCTTTTTAACCAGCTCAGAATAAAAGTGGTGTGTAAGGAGTGTCTTTCTGATGTGCCAAGGTTCTTTTAAGCGTCCCCAGTTGTGACCGGGTAGTGTGCTTTGATGGATGTCGTCGAATTAAAAGAGCATTTTTTGGTGGGTTGGTATACGCTTTCATTTGTCAGCGCTCAACCTGCCCTGGCCTCGGAGACTGATTTTTTTTTACTCCAGAGCTGAATTGAAACATCTCTCATACAATTTGAGCTGTATAAGTGTTCAGGGGCCTTGACGTGAATGATATTGAAATGCCCATGAATGCCCCACAGGTGGTCTGTTCACATGATCTCACATCTTAGGACCTCTTCGGCTAGGCGTCTTCTTCTTTTTTGTCGCAACAAATGTATCTGGTTTGGTCCCAATTAACTCAATGCACTGACATAAAATGATACACTGTAATCCAGCGCAAAAATGCCTTTGATTCGCCGTTCAATGGAGACAGTAGCCTTTGTAGCTAACTGCATTATTCCTTTACACTACAGACAGTAGATGTAACCTTACAAGCCTCTTTTCAGAGCGGTGCAGCTGTGGAATAGCATTACTGCGTCTGGTAACATGCCAGGCATGGAAAAGATTACCTTTCGTTAAACTCAAACAAGACCCCATTGTGAAGATCCATTACTTGAAGTGTTTTGATTCCAAATTGTTTTATGTTTCAGTATAGCAATTTTGTGTGTGGATTCTGCCAAATGTTTAAGCGTCAGTGTTTGCAATGGGCAGTTACAGGAAGCTAAATTTAACGGATTTTATGCAATGGAGGCTATCTGGTAGGTCTGTCTCACATTTAGAGTTCATAGGTCAAAGGTATACATAGATGCAGCAGATTTGCTTTTTGTTTAGCGTTTGGAGCACTTTTTTCATGTTCCTAATTGTGGCTAGCACCAGGTATGCCACCAAACAATCCATTATAAGTGACGTGTATTATAGCCTACTCCCACCTTGTGGTAAGAAGAGCAACATACAGGCTACCTATATGTTGGAGAATGCAGTCCTATGTGAGTTTACATATAGGCTACACACTGTAGAATGCAGTTTACATGCACAGACACTTTCCTCCATTAGCCTATACAATTCCCTTCCACAGCCATATCTCTCCTTGGCCATGAACAAACTAGATGGACACTTTAACAGTAGAACTATCTGTAAGCAATCTGTTTTATCTCAGAGGTCACAAATGCAATTATGAGAAAGAATGACTAACCCTGGGAAGGCCGTCTTCTAAATCTCAAATTAATCTAGGATATGAGTAGTTTAAATTACAATATGATAATTAGGCTATAGTCTACTTTTACAACCCAGTTTCACAGATGCATTCGCCCTGACTTCCTCAACAATAGCTGTATTCCGTTTGCAGAAGGCGGTTTTATCCATTTCTCCAACCATGTGAGAAGTACTCGTGATTGACTCTTTTGAGTTCACAATCTTCGGCAGCCTAGAGTTTATCCTAACTGTTCACTTGTGTTGTTACATGTCTGGGGGAGCGCTCCGACACGACTGCCTATCCAATATTAATGAAGAGGCAGGCACAATAGAGCAAAATGTCATGGTTATTAATGCTATTGATTGCTGCAGTCCACCCAGGTGAAGCTTTACCTTGAACTTCACACATTCAAAGAGAGAGCAGGCATTCTCTTCGTGTTTTATTTTTGCACAGCATATTTAAAATCACTACACGCCATTTCTATTCGCAATGGAATAATAAATTTAATAGCAGCCCGGTAGTGTATCTAAGCCTTAACACACTCACCTTCTGAAGAAATTGTGTCAATGCCGGTTGAGAAGGTTATTAAAATACAGGTATTGCTAGGTAGTTGCTAGCCTGGTATAACCAGACCATATTCACTTTGTTAATATGGTCTAGCCACGCTCTACTGAGAAGTGTTGCAGTCATCGCACTTGTCCAACCTGATTGGGTCGCCAGCAGGGTGGCTGTGAAAACGCTAATGGAAACTGGGTTTCCAGACAACAATCTTATGTTTGTCTTATTGTGTTTGTCTCTTATCTGACCATAATACGCAGGTTTTGTCTCTAGTGGTACTGTAACCTTCTTTAGGTCAGATTGGTTAGATGGTTGCTCTCACATAACATCACGTAAGGAACTCTGCAAGTAATGACTTGCTCTGCGATTCTATGTTGTTGCTAGGCGGTGCAAGTGTGTGTCTGTTGATTTAATAAACACTATTAAGAGAATAGTATGCAAACATTTGCTGTTTCCTCAACTGGGGTTGAAGTGAAGAAATCATTTTTCTATTAAATAAAACGACCTACAGCTAAAAGCATTCACATAAATAAATGTTCTTAACTGTTCGGCACTGTAACCAACGGCATGTGGAATAATATGCAGGTTTTGTCTCTAGTGATACTGTAACAGTTTAGATTGATGGGGAAGGACACTGACCCAGAGTTCATGCTCATATTCCTAAGTGTCTTTATAAGAAGCCAGATGTTTAAATATTACAGCCATGGGCCTACACATCTGTGTACACTCTCAAATCTCACAGCAATGGCCGCCATGGGACACAGACGTATTTGAATGTTGCAGTTTAGTTTGGGCTTGTGATTGTGAAAGCCTGCTTGCTTCAGTGTCAGGGAGATATCTTCAGGAGACCCAGTGTGAAGCAGATACTTATTGTGCCATCATCAACCGACAGTACTTTCATAGACCTACTGTATACTGTAGAGCGATATAATTTTCAAAAAGGTGTGCTCTTCAAAGCTTCTGTTTGATGCGTTCGGTGTCTTTATATAGCTGTCATAGCTTAGTCAAAAGCCTAGGCTTCGTATAAGGCATTATAACTGAACTATACACACGTCTTTCATAGAGTGGGCTGTTTACTTGTAGGATATTAAATATACTTTTTCAAGGCATACTATATGTTGCCAGGAGAGGGCGCCACAACGGGGTTTATCCGAGTTTATCTATAGATTATCGGCAGACGGCAGCTCAGTCAGTATATTAACCTGCTACTCAACCTCATCGTCTATTCGTTGTATATGCGTATTAGACTCTGACAATATTAATGTCATATGGAAAACATCAGTTATGATTTCCACATTTAGATGCCTGGCAGCAGTTTATATGTATTGCCACTAGAGGGAAGTACATTATAATTTACGAATGTGATTGTGTTGGACAGGATTGAAAATAAGATACTTCATTCGCAGTACCTTTATTACAGTTTTTTAAAATTATTATTATTTTATTACAGGTGCCTTGTGGGTAATGCAAAATATGCAACCCATATAGGTTGAACATTCGACCTTGAGAAAAGAGTGAAACAGAACACCCCTAATTGTTTAGTTTAATTGGACATAGGTCTACATTGTAAATTCACAATTATGGATTTCTGGCAAAACGCAATTCAGACGATTTAAAACCAAACATTAGAGCAGGCGATTGTTGCAGGTAGAAAACATATAGTAGAAAAAATACATGTGCCAACTTTTTCCTCAATTTGTCAGGGTATAAATTATAGGTCTAAACATAAAAATACATGGTAAATTACTTGGGTGTGATGACAATTTGTATTTTGAAGCATTCATTGATCATAAAAATTCATATACCGGTAGTAGCAAAATGTACAAGTAAGATGCAATTATTTTAGTGACATTTTCAGGAAAAGTTAAAGCCTAAATTTGATATTTTACTGACATTTTGCAGAAAGGAGGTTTACATTTAATTTTGTCTAAGAATTGCAGAACACAAACAGAGGTGAAACCAGTTGGAGGCCTTAGGACCTTATGACACAACTGCGCATGCAAACGCACACACACTGAAGTGACCGAGCATATAGCACCTCTTCAGATTGGTGTGCTATCGGGTATTAGCTTTGTTGTCACGTTCAAAGAGACCAGCAAGGGCATAATGAAGACCAGAGCTATCCGCTTACACAGACACCATGCCCCAAAGATACAGAACACTGCCATGGCTGGGTTACCGGTATTGCAAACATGTTGACACTGAATTATTAGTTATTGAATGTTGTCTCCGGAAAAAAATTAAAGGCAACCTGAAAGAGTACTTAGCAGCTATAAAAGTAAACTATTTATGGACACACATTGTGAAAAAACTACTCAACTAACTCTTAAAGTGAATTTATTCAAGCTATAGGATACTGTTGGATCAAAATGTCACAGACACAACATTCATTAAGTTACCCCAGTTAATCTCCGGAGGGGTGTAACCATATTGTGAATGTATAATGAACCCTTAAACTGAAAGAAATCTATTACAATTATCAAATAATGTACATTCAGAGAACAGCAAAGAACACTTCACACTGTGTAAAGTCAAAGTTATAGGACTACATGTACAACCCATATTTTCTTCCGATGTACGACTAAGTATATCCCATATACTAACTACTACATCCGAACACATCAGCTGCCAGCTTTAGTTGATAGAGAGCCCTGTTTCCAATGTCGGTGTTACGGCAAAGCACGCGTATTTCTCCTAAGCTCCTCGAGGCCCTGAAATAGAGTGACAAGCCCTCCCCATAAATACAGAGCACTGCTGAGCAGCATAATTGCTTTGTGAGCCTGTGTGAGCTTCTGGGAGAGGAAGGTTAGGGGGCTTTGCAGTGTCCTTCACATCTTAGGGAGGAATTTACTTCAACCCTCAGAGAGACCTCAGGGACTGCACCTTACGGAGATTACGGTATCTTCGGTTCGACCACCTGAGCGCCAAGTTCAAAGGTTCAGCCTAAAGCCGTCATGAAGGGCCTAAAAAGAAAAATTCCTGTCCAAGGGCCACCCAGCTTTCATCGTGTGCTTCCATGTGTGTGTGTGTGTGTGTGTGTGTGTGTGTGTGTGTGCGTGCGCGCGCTTGATGTTGTGGACATGCACACGGGACAGGTCAAGGCTTGCCTTCGTTTTTATAAGGCGGGGGGACACACACAAGGGAGAGACAGGTGGGCTACGAGCTCTCTTTAGACTTTCGCAAGGTTGCGCTTTGGTTAAAAGGACACAGTTAGTCAAGGCTGTAGAGAGACATCATATAGAAGAGACAAACCACTTAGAGAGTTATGAAGGGAGCTCTATGGGAGAAGTACCAGATACATTAGGCCTATATAGAAGAGAATGACCACTTAAGAGAATTATGTATGGAAGACAGACCACTTAAGATAATTATTTATGGAATTATGCATGGAAGAAGTTAGAAACAGCAATTATGGCGGTTTATAGAAAAGAGACAATCAATTGCTTTATAACGAGTGAACCTTAACCCACTTCAAGTCAAACGTGTGGTTGCACTGACGCAAAGCTGGCATATCGTTTGGGGGCAAGTCACCAAATGTTGTAAGCATTTTCTTCCCCCCCCCCCAGATTTGAATTGTGATCTTATTCATGCAGTTTGTTTGTCCCGTGACCATCGAAAAGTGCAGTTATGTCTCCCTCCTCATTAGATACGGTCCTCCTAACAACTGCCCGGACGGATTACCAAGATGGCTGCCGAGTTCCCAGACCTGCCTGAGGACTGGGCACTCTCGTCAGGCCATGTGTCCTCAGGGTGCCACTACAGATCCACATGAAGGGTGCCTTCTGCCTTCTGAGTTATCTGTGGGGGGGCCATGCAATACCGTGACCAGGCCAACGTCAGCACCTCATGCCACGTGACAGTGTGCACTACAGAGAGATTATAAACAGAGAAGGTTGATGGATGATGCTTCCGCATTCAATTTATGGAAGGGAAGGTGTTCCATCACGCAAGTCAATGGGGAGGTCCACAGATTTCACCATAATATTTCACATTGTTTATGTCTGGGGGGGCTTAATGGGTATTTTGAGAATATTACATTCATTCCAAAGTACCTATGATCAATCTGAGGCCATTAGAAGGCAGTATTTCTGCAGCTAACTGCTTTGAGGTAAATTGACTTTGTTTCAGGCCATGGATGGTAGATTTAGCTGCCTGGCAGCCTCCACAGCAGAATGCCGTTGGTGCCACGCCCAACTAAGACACCAGAAGTGTTCATATTTAGCTTTGCGTGATTGAAATGCACTACAGTACTCCATCTTTGTTAATATTTAGAAAATATCCGCTTTGGACTGCAGCAGTTCTCCAATCGTCCCACCAGGATTTAAAGAGACAGCGTCTCCTTTTCCCTCCCCTCCCTCGCCATTCACACCCACTCAGACCTCTTCTCCTGCCCCTCTGTGTTGTCTGCTAGCTCTGCCCCACCGGTCAACTCCACAAGCGTGTACTGGCCCACCTTCCTCGTACAGACCGTTGCCGCGGAGATGTCGCGGACAGCCCCCGCGAGGGACAGCGCGAGGTCCCGTCTGGGCGGCGGGGGCGGGGGCGGCGGCTTCAGGCGGCCGTGTTTGCTGACGCGGAAGGATCTGGGGGTCCCCGCCGCCTCTGGTGGGCAGAGAGCGCCCTCGCTCCCGCCCGCTACGAGGGGCTTCGAGGGGGGGTTCCCGTTGTGCTCCTCTGAAGGCAGAGGGAGCTGGGCCGTAGCGAGCACTCCCACCCCACCTCCAGACGACCCCAACCTCCCCGCCTGATTGCCGGCCTCCTCTCCCCCCACATCCTGAAGGCCCGGGGGGGCGCGGCTGTCTGCGGCAGGGCCTCCGGTTCTGGCTCCAGCGTCAGCAGCCAGGAAACATCGCTCCTCCTCGTCGCACATCGCCCGCACCGTAATCCTCCTCCTCCTCCTCCTCGCCCCAACGCTGCCCACTCCCCCTTCCCTCCTCCTCCTCCTCCTCCTCCGTGTCGACGCCCAGCAGTGGCGGGCGGAGCTGGCCAGGTCCAGGGCGCTCAGCAGCAGGGAGAGAGCCGCCGCAGCCTGCATGACGTGCAGCACGAGCGTCTTCTCGGAGGGCCGTGACACGTAGCAGTCCACCTGGACGGTGCACGGCACGCGCTGGCACAGGAACCGGCGCGGCGTGGCCAGGCCGAACTGGAGGTGCTGCGCCGCCCCGAACCCGGCCTCCAGAAGGATCCGCAGGAGCAGGTGGATGACGTACGCCGCGGCGAAACGCCCCCCTCCGCGCTGACGACACCGCCTCCGCCCGCCCTCCTCCGCATTGGGTGTGCTTCCTGAGGGGTCGTCGTCGTGGAGATCCGAGGACACGCGGTGCACCACGTAGCAGACGAAGGTGGCGTAGGGGAGGCACAGGCCAGCCAGCTGCAGCAGCCAGAAGCGGGGCAGCGAGACGGGTGCGAACAGGTCGTAGCACGCGTTGGCGCAGCCGGGCTGGATGGTGTTGCAAATGAAGCGCTCCTGCTCGTCCTGGTACAGCGGGTAGCCGGCCAGCAGTAGGATCAGGACGCGTAGGAAAACCATGACGATAAGCCACGCCTTCCCTGCAGGGACAGGTAGTAAGTACATTTATCTTTAACTTTAACAGATTAGCGCTTTACATTAAATACATCAACATGTCAGGTAATGCAAGAAAAGTCAAAACAGACAAAAAACAATTAAGATAAATACATAATTAAGAGCAGAAACTGTATTGGGAACCAAAATGAATACAATTATCCGATAAATTCAAATAAAAATTGAATGTTAAAACTATTTAAAGGTAACAATAAGCCTGTCTAAACGTTTTCAACTGTTTAGCAAAAACAGTGGATTCTATCGAACGTAGTACTAAGGGACAGGCATTCCATAATGTTAGTGCAACACCCATTTTTTAATGGGTAAAAGGGATAGCTAGAAGACTTTTGTCTGATGACCTAAGATAGGCAGGGTGGCCTTCAGTCACATCATGTCAGCCCCATTTTGTTTTGATGAGTTCAAATAACTTCTACACAGCTCTGGGCTCCGTAAATTGGAACACAAACAAAGTGGCCGCTCGTACCAACAAAGCCGCAGTACTATGATACTGTTTAGATTTGAGCTCGAAGTTAGCAAGAATGTCTTAACCTTGTCTTAAGTTACCACACAGAAATATTACAATAGCTGTTCTATATATAATTTTCATGACAGAGATTTTCGAAGACCAATCAATTATGTCACTAAAATGTATTAAATTGTTAAATTATATTACTATAATCGGCTATTATGTAATTTCAATAATTATATCAAATACAGTAGTGGTCAATCTTTTAATGATTTAATACATTATATAAGTAATACTGTAGGCCTACATACAGATATGTCTGAAATAGGTTAATATTGCCATCTGTTGACGTGAGCTGCACTCACCCATTAATGTGATGCTGTGATTGACGGAGAGGAAAATGATCTCAGAGGTGCTCGGCCCATTCATGGCTTCTGCTGAAGGTGCGGCCAAGTTTTCCAACCAAGTCTGAAACTTCAATCTCCTCGCCTCGAACTGAGGCGCACAGCCTCCAATCACACGGTGACCTCCAGGACAGACAGACAGACAGAAGAGACAGGCATACTGTGGGCAGGCCAAGACAGACAGACAGACAGACCTTCAAACAGCAATCAGAAATCTCATATCGCTCTCAGAGAGATGTCTCCATAGAGGACCGGTGAGTGAAACTCGGCAGGTCTGTGAATGATTCTAGAGAAAACCCTCTGAATGGTCTTAACTGTAACTATTCTGCCCTCAAACAACAAAAGACATGAGACAGCAGCCAGCAGCCAGCCCCATTGTAGAGGTCTATTCTTAACGCTCATCCAAAGGCAGCCTGGCATTGCAGAGATATTTTGGTGCTGGAGGTTGTGCTTAGGGCAGAGTAGCACGAAGCACGCCTCCCAGATTACTCAAGTTCTCAAGTACAAAGGGTGACTATGGAGTACTGGTCAAATGGTGAGGATCGACTGTTTTGTCTCCCACCCGTACAGTATGTCTGCTATAATCATCATGGTACAACAGCAGTCTACAGACTGTAAATAGAGTCCAGATATGTTTCCCAACAATAATTGATTTCGGGTTTCTTGTTAGAGAAAGTAAATGTTGGTTTTGTTTGTGGTACAAAAGGTAAAGAGAACCATTGCACAGTAGAGGGTGACACGGGAGTGGAATTTCAAACCTCTACCATCCCACTCCCACAAATAAAAATCCAGTCCCGTCCCAATCCCATGAAAAAATTGGGGGTAAATCCCGTCCCAATTCCCAAAAAATGTACTCCCATTCCCTCTCCTGTGTTTTTTTTGTAATCGGAGTCTGTCAGATAGAGTAAGGAAAAAACCTAAAAAAAAAAAACACCAGTACTGATCGGAGCCATAGTTGATGAAACATTTAAAAGATGACAATATTGTTATTTTATGTATGTTGTGTATTTGTGTATACAGTTGTGCGTCAGTGTTACTACGATTCCCGGTCCCGGCCATTACCACTTTTTTTTTCTCCCCCTCCAAATCCCGCGATTAATAATTATTTTGTTTCCCATCCTGCGGGATTCCCGTAAGAAATGTCAGTTTGTCACTATTGCACAGTAGGAACCATGCTAGCATGTGAGCTAACAGGAAACACAAACACGTGTTTTATTGCAAGGTTTAAAAGTTTAATTCTTGTGCAGGTTTTCCTCAACATTGCTTTAAAAAAAAAAAAAAAAAGAAAGTTAAGACAGTGTACAATGGAAGGGATTAGACGTTTGGAGAACTTAGAATGGGGGGAAAAACAAAAGACTGTAATCAATGACCGGGAAAAAATATGACCAACGAATGGAAAGCAACACTGTATTCACAGAATGAGACACAAAAAAAATCTAAAATCTAATAGTTGAAGATCAATAGAAAAAGCAAAAAAAAAAAAACATGGCTACACCAGTAATTGGATGCTAAACACTTTTAGATTTAAGATGAATAAAAATTAAAAAAAAGAATCATAATTTGGAAGGAAATTCAGAGAATATGTAAGAATAAAACTTTGCAGAGGTAGAGTTCAGTACACAATGCTATGACACACACACCCAGTTGCCCAGTCAACAAGATACCAGTTTTTTCAGCCATGGGTTTTTCATTGGTTTCATCACAGGACATTTGTTTTAAACATTGGCAATTGGCTTCAGTATAGTTTACCACCTCTGGCTTTGAAAACACCAGACTGGAATGTATGCAGACACACACACACACACACACACACGCACACACAATAAATAGGCTATACAATCTTTGAAAACCTAACATCTGAACTCTTCGCTGGTAACTTTCCTAGACATTTTATACATTATTCACTCCCTCCAAACATGTCGCCAAACATTTTTTTCAAGTCTATGGACCTCTTTCATATACATTATGGGCAAACCCACCGACAGTCCTTCATAACCAATTTTGGTATTATCATCTTCCGTCGGCCTATAAAGTCCAACACAAGATTACGTTATTGACAGGTGTGGAAATTAATGTTCAAGTCCAAATATAAGCAGCATGTTTGAATGTGAACAGTAGCTATGCATTACCTAACCCCAGACTTGACCTTTCATGCTTTATCTGACCATAGTATCAGGAGAAAAGCATAATATTTGAGGAAAAAAAAACACAGGCTTTTATTTATGGCAATGAAATAAAAAGTTGTTTTACTCAAACAAATCACTTCACATATATCTTAAAACATGCTGAAATGTGCTTGAACTAACAACACTTTTTAATAATTCAGTACAAACTAGATGTAACAAGAAAATATAGGAAATAAATGATTTTATCATTATTAATCTCCTAGATTTGACGTCTTTGTTCGATTTGTCACTGGAACAAGAAGTGAAACACTAAAATCCTTCTTTTCCTGTCAAATACAGTAAATACTGATCTAATATAAATATTCTAACATAATTCAATCTGTTTTTTTTTGCAATTGTAGTCTACAGACGGCACACTGTATTTACACTGTACAGAAACACCTTGCAGAATCCACGTGAGCCATCGTTTTGTATCGGCCATAACATTTTTCGTTCATGAAAACAAAAACAAACAGAAGTGGTAACATGAAGCTGCCAAGCTCAATTTTATTTGTGGGATTTCTTTAAGAGTCGATTAGATGTTCAGAAATGTGATCTGGAAAAAATAACACTTCTCTGTTCAGTTCTTCCAGTGGAAAAAGCAACCATGTTGAGTTATTCCAGGCACCACTGGTTAGAATGATGGCAGTGGTCAAAGACACCATTGCTTTTGCTAAACCCAGGAACCCCTCTGCATGCTTTACCACAGTAGCAAAGCAATGCAGAACTATTGCTGTTCATATTTAGCTATACGTGTTCTCAGCTGAAATCATAATTCATTCTATACTTTTGTTAATAAAGGACTGGCATTCTGACTATGGGATATATTGACCCAATATAACCTGCAGAAATATTGCTGTTCATATTTAGCTATACGTGTTCTCATCTGAAATCATATTTAATGCAATACTTTTGTCAATAAAAGACTGGCATTCTGACTATGGGATGTATTGACCCAATATAACCATGGTAATTATAGTCTTCTGTCTTGGTCTACGCTGGGTTAATAGAATGCACAATAACACAAAAACATACTGGAAAGGTCATCTGGAATGTAGACTTGTCTGTCAATTTACCTTTCCCAAGCCCCGCCCCTTTTTGCATTTCCTCCAATAACAATTGAGCATTTTTTTAATCTGACCTTCCATCTGTTTTGCTGTAATAGCTTTCTATGGTGTTTTGTCTTACCTAGTTACAGTAACTAGACAAGACAAGTGAAAGGGGTGGGGCTTGGGAAACAATAAAATACAAATTCTGTGCCCACCTGGGGAAAATAAAATAAAAAAAACAGTTTCAGGTAAATAATTACATCTTAATGACCATTAACCACCCTGCTACTGATATACAGGAATATCTCTTGTGTTTCAGCGGTACAACACCAGTTACCACACCTTCGGTCTCACATTTACAGTACATTTACTTACTCAACTGGGTTGGGTTACGTTCAGTGCAACTCATTTCAGTTCAGTTTAGTTCAACTCATTTCGGTTGAGTTGAGTTCAGGCAACCAGTGAGACAGTGTGAATGTACAGCTACCAGAGCAGCCGCATTCACACCTGGAAAAGTGCCTGCGCGTGTGTGATGGATGGACGGAAAGACAGAGAGACACACAGTTCCACTGGACCACTGCCGTTGGGGGGGGGGGGGGG
>JAODTR010000013.1:279031-291364 GCA_025399935.1 Amblyopsis rosae | reverse complement strand
GAAAACTGTGCTTTTCTTTCAAAAATTAGGAAATTTCTAAGTGACCCCAAACTTTTGAACGGTAGTGTATATATACAGTCTACGCTGCCTGAATAGGAAAGGGTTCCCCTGGGATGACATGAGAAAAGATTAACTACCTCCCCAGCCCTTGGCATGGAGAGGAATCATTCCATCGGATGGATGGGAGAGAGGTTTTCGATGGCCACCAACGGTCACCACAGTGGCTGAGTGATGCCATAAAAGCAGAAGCGGAAGACTAGTCTGACCTGTCAGACAGACGCCATTGATCATAGATGTGAGCGCTCAGCACATACACAAACATGTGCTCCGCACACACACGCACACACGCGCATACACACACACACTATAAATAATGCACAATGGCTCAGAGAGAACTCAACTGTCAATACCTGAAAGCCCTCCTATTGAGCTTCACATAATGGCACAACACTGTACTGTATGTACTGTACATGCTAGCCATAGGACAGAATCTTTACGAGCATTGAGTAGTTGTAGTTCGAAGTCCTACTAAATCGCACTGTTTGCGACCTTCCATTACCTTAAATCTTCTTTCCGGATGCATTATTGTTGACTAGCTTATCAGTGTTTACGTACAGACTTATAAATCCTTGATAAACCAAACATCTTAATTGTGAATGAAAGAGATATGGAAGAGAGAGGAGTCAAAAGATCATCTTTTAATCTTGCCTGTACAGCACAGTAGGTAAAAGTCCAAAACATGAAATGCATACCGTATACTCCTCTAAATCCGTTGTGTGATAACAATCTGAAGTCAACCACGTGACGGTGGAAATTATCCTGGGGCTAATATCAGAGTTTAAAACATGAGGCCTTGACCCGCACACCATTTTCTCATGCGCATCCATGACACATTAGACAAACAGTGTTGTGAAGCTACAGCCCATTTGGCAAATCATAAATCCACGAATTCCACCGCTTGACTAATCAAACAAGCACTAATTGCACGGCTTCCCAGATGAGAACATTGTTCTAGCCTTGTTAGTATTCATCTTCTCCGCGGCCCGGAGTTAGCCGCTGAAACAACACACTTTGCTGTATCCTGTTTTCTTTGTCTGCGTCCTCCAAATGTGTTTTCAATTAGCAGCCCAGGTCAACATCTAGCAGAGACGTCTTCTTAATCGCTATTGTCTCTCCATCTTGACATGTCGGTGGGGGAGGGGAGGGAAGGTGTGGGGGGGTCTCCATTCGAGGGCTCATTGCTGCATGCGCCGGGCGATGAGTAATTAGAATATGGACTTGTAATTAACGGCAGCAGATGATGGAGTCTGCAGAGGGGAGACGCTGGCATGAGGTCATTGTCAAGCAGAGGATGCCGCCGGTGCACCGCGGCTCTCGGGTCCCACTCTCACTTGGAAAATCAATGTGAGGATTGTGAGCCTCAGTCGAGTGCAGTAGCCCAAAAGAGAGGCTAGAAATCGATGGCGTGATGTAATGAGATGAAGCAGCGGCGCGTAAGTGCCCCGAGACAAAATAACGACACTCAGCCTTAATCAGTGTCATTTACAGCTACAGACTGCATGCCAGACAGGCAAACTGCCCTGGGCACTGTAGTTTTTTATCACCACAGCGCGGTCATCCACAACCTGATATCTCCGGCCACAGCATCATCAAGCAAGCTTACAGGCACGGTGTACTGTTATGCGCCGGCCATTGTTGCTATGTGTCGCTCACTGCGTTAGTCGTGTGGGCAGATGGTGTGAATGGCTATGGAGGTAATTTCTTGTAGATGATTCATTAGGAAGGAAACCTTTACACCAGACATGTTAACATCCTTCCTCAAACAACCTGCATTAAAAAATGTTATCTCTTTACCGAGTCTCACGCAACACTAATAAATATGCAACCTTTTGTAAAGGCTTCCTTTATTGTTCCAATTTCCATTTTGGACAGACTTCATCCTGTATACAGTTTTTATTTCTATTTTTATTTGTAATATGTTTTTCTAGTCTTTACATGCCTTAATGGCTGTTGGCTATCTGACTAGGAGTGGGACAATAGGTCAGAGATCCAGATATGATGTCACTCCTGGAGACCAAAGATGATTAAATCTGGTTTTACACAATTACCTTTTCAATTGAGGAATGCCATAAATGAAGTACCTTCAGACTATCTACCTGACCACACAACCGGATGAAGAGATACTATATGTATGTATGATGAGGGCCTTTACATTAATTTCTAGCTGTTGGCCTCTCTGAACTCACAGTAGGTCTTCCATTGTCATTTCTCTTTGTCAGTAAAATAGGTGTTTGGCAGAAGGGAAGATGTGCATAATTTAATGCCACCTAAGAAGCGTTAGGAGCTAAAAATAAACTGTATTCTGTCAGGTGAACGGTGTGATGAATGGAAGGTCACAGGAGAAGCTCATAGGTCCTGCAGCATATCAGGAATGCAATATTCACGATGGGGGAATTAATTACAATTTCAGGTAATGGAACTGGAAAAAGACGTAGGTTACGAAGTATGATGGTTTTGTTCAGTGCTGGGCAGGTTACTCAGGAATTGTAATAGGTAACTAGTTACTTATTACTCCTTCAAAAGGCAATAGCATTACTTTACTTATTACTGGGTATTAAAAGTAATTACTTGCATTACTATCACTATCTATCACTATATTACTTTCACAATCACTACCTGGCCTTGTCCATACTGATAAATGACAACCTGTGTAGCCAGCTCATTTAATAACGGAATGCTCTTTATTGGAACAATAATGAAAAATCTGCCAAAGTGAAAACATTGCAGCCTCTCAAACCAGATGATTGGACACGTTGGTTCAATTAGTCTACCCTATATTTTGATAAGACCAGAAATCTTGTTCTTGTAACGCAGTAACTATTAGTTACATGGATTAGTAATTGTAATAATATTACTGTTTTCGAAATAGTAATTAGTTACACTACTAGTTACAAGTAATTCGTTTCTGCCCAACACTGGTTTTGTTATGAGCCGTCATAAACTGATCTCATTTGCCTTGACAACATAAACTGTATCCCCAGTGACAAATCTCCCTCATTTACTGTATATAAAATAGATATTACGAGATCTTGTAAGCTATGTAAAATCCAGATGGACGTCAATATATCATTCATTTGAAAGCCCATGAATTATTGCAAGCTATCTATCTTCGGACTATCCTTTCCTCAGAGATCCATAAAACATCTTAAAATCATTAAAAGGACAGGAGTTATTTGCCTTTGGACTTGTCATGACCGACCAGCTGCTTTTCGACTTCGGAGCACTGCAGGGATCTCCCTGCTTCTCTGCCAGCACTGCTCCTCTTGTTGTTGCTTATGGTGGAGGAGCGACGAGTGCACCCATTCCCCCCAAGACCTCGGTTATTCACTCAACAGCCCACACGCACAGATGGGGAGCTATTATTCCCTCTAGTCAAGGAGGGCAGGGAAAGAGATATTTTGGTAAACTTCTCAAAGTACGGATTGTTCACGCAGCTACGAGTCGTTCGAAAGAGCGAATGAGCCGCTGTGCTCCTCTAACTGTCTGCTGACACCCCCCCTCCCCACACACACACACACACACACACACGCGCACACACACACAACACACACACCACCCCGCCAGCGCTCTAAATCCAAGGTCTTCTGACTGCACCCACACAGCAATGACTGTGCATTAGCTCAAGACTTGTAGCGCATAGTAGACTCATAGGCTCACAGTGTGTCTGAGTCACAGAGTGCAGAGATGATACAGTGACTAATAGTATAACATAGTGGAGCCGTCTAGCAGACTGACAGTCATGGATCAGTGATAGGAAAATGTACTTATCAGATACATAGTCATTGACACACTGTATGAATGTATGAATATCGTATTCACTCTACTCAATTGGATAAATTCCACGGGGGAGGCGGTTGGGTGTATTCTTGATCACCTTGATCAAATTCAGACGCTCACAAGGCTTTTGGTTCTGACGTTACGGACCTGAGCGCGACTAATTCCTTTTTCTGCCTTCCTCATCTCATTAGTCTGTGAAACGGCTGGGGCCTTGTTCACTGGCTTTGAGTCATCTCTGCTGCTCGCACACCAGGCAGGTTTGGAACACGAATAGACACGCGCGTACACACACACACACACACACACACACACACACACACACACACACCGGGATCAAACACATACGCATGCGCGCACGCACATTCTGGCCATGTCTGCAGTTGGAACGGAGAGAATTCCGCAGAGACAAAGGACTTATTGAAGCCTTTTCTCACATATCAGGCTGCCCTTCTTTTATTGTGGGATGTGGAGAAGTCTGTGATTTCTTACTCGACATGGCATGTTTATGGCACGACACCGTGTGCTCGCGCACTCGTGTGCGTGTGTGTGTGTGTGGGCATGTGTGCGATATAAGTTAGTTCGCTTGCACACCGGCCATAAATATGTAGCGTAATTCATCTACAGGTGGGAACGGTTCCAAAACGTACCCTCTCGTTTCGTCGAGACATTACTAAGGCGTGTATATGGCACCTGCACGAGACATTTTCCGTTTGCTCAGCGAGCTTTGAAACACTGTACATATTTTACCTTCGTCCACACGGCCATTGCATTGGCCATTAGGCGTGATTTAACCTTTAACGCAGCCAACTCCTACAAATGACAAAATCGTTTATCACCTGATAATGTTATATTGCCTTTGGATGCGGCGCGCACGGTTTGCGCTCTCGTTATTTTATTTATTGGTTTATCCCGGTCAGCTGTGGCTGTTGCCGCAACTCCCACTAGTTATCATTATCCCATCCAGTCTTGTTTTCTATGCGGCCTCTATGGTACGGCCCGGGCAGCGCTTTTACATCCGGCCCGGAGAGTCCCGGAAGAAACCTCTCCTCTCCCTGACCCGTGTGACCCCCGACTGTTGCAGTCGGCCCTGCCCGTAACAAGCAGCCGTGAATAAATCATGCCTGGCTCATTATCCAGGCCCTGTTATCAGCCAGTGTCTGTGAAATTGATCTCGTCTGCTCTCTCTCTTAAACTCTCCCTCTCTCTCTCTTTCTCTCTCTTTCTCTTTTTTTCTCTCTCTCTCATTCTCTTTCTCTATTCTTCTATATTCCATTCCCCTCTCTTCCCTCACTTCTCTCGGCCTCTCCCTGCCCCTCTTCCCTTCCATCAAATGCCATCCAGCACCTCTCCGAACGCACCTTTGTAACCCCACTGCTTGGAGGACATGAGGGTGAATCCCATTCTCAGAATGCAATGCGACGCTCTCGAAAGTTTCAACGGTCACATGGGTTCATGGAGACACAAAGCATTTCCAGGAAGTGCTTGGTGCGCAATTGAAATGATACATACAGATACATACCTGCAATATTTGGTAATTATTAGTCAATAAATGCATATATTTACATTTACCGCATAAGTTATAGGGTACTTTTACTATTTGCGGTTATGGTTAGGGTAACCCTATCTAGGCTCCACGAGCTGCCATTGTTTTTAAAAAAAATTGTCCATTGGAGTGAACGGAGTTGACGCGACTCTCTCTTCTACATGGCTCTGGGACTACTCAGTATATAAACAACTGCTGATCCGTTGGCGGAAAGAAAACCCCGCCAAACAGGCGACGGCTGGGCACCACCGGGCCAGATTCTCTGTCGTGAGCGTTCATGAGTGTCTCCAATTAGCCGGGCCACTCGAGGAGCGTGTTCCCAGAGGCTTTCCTTCTCCATTACGGCTAATGAGACCCAATCAGGAGAGACCAACGGAGGGCCAAGTGTCCCCGTTTGACGCCGCCTTTATATCTTTCTTTGCAAGCCGCTCTGTCATTGGTCCAGATCGGAAATGACCTGATTGTGTTGATGCATGCCAGCGGGCTCATCCAGCTCCGGCACATACTACTACTACTGCTGCCGCCGCCGCTGTACTGCGAGCTTGGTGACGGCACAGAGAGATCCACTGCTTCTGCAGTGCTGAAGGAGAACTGTGTGAAATTGGAGGGATTTGATTCTCCACTCTCTGTGGACCCGCGAGAAATCTGGGCCTTAACTCGGTAAGCCCCCCCCCCCCCCCCAAGACCTGAACTCTGGGGCTCTTCTCCTATCCTATCTCCTCACCCGTCCAGATCCTCCCGACGTGTGGATAAGCTGGGAAGGGGGACAGTGAGAGAGTCCGAGAGTGGAGTAGCTTAAGTCGTCGCTCCCTACTGTCTGTTGCTCTGCGTTGGAAGTAGAATGTGAACTTGAGGAGCGCTGGTGACCGGGACACTGCCATAGGGCTCTACCGTGGAATGCAGATGTTCCTGGGTCGTCCAGTGGCATGAAATGTGGTGTATGCAGCAGGCAGACGAAGCTAGCTTGTATGGCTTTGACATGCTGCAGTGCCAGGTAATGAAGTCGGTGTGGGAAGGGAACATTTTCCTTTCTTGACTTAACAGTGTGTGTGTGTGTGTGTGTGTGTGTGTGAGAGTGCAAAAATGCTCATGCAGAATCAGTACAGACTTCCACAGGAATTTGCTGTCATTCTTTTTAATGCACGGCAACACACACACACACACACACGCGCACACACGCGCGCGCGCACACACATTTTGTAGTATGGAGTCAGTTATCTCCTCAAGACCATCGTGTCCAACATCAAAAGCCTTCCCTAGTCTGTCTACATGCAACATCATTACTCCTTATTAGCGTCAGTTCAGCCTGTCGGGGATGGAACTAGCGCTCGTTAGAAATGCTAACCGCGCTGCTCGATAAGCTAGCTATATGGCGTTAGTATTCCCCTGTTGCCTCCTCCCCCGACCGGGGTATTCATCACTGACACGTTCCTCCCGTTCCTCTGCTATGGGGTGGGAGGATGGCATGGTGCGGGTTAAGCAGGCTCCACTCCGAGGTTAGAGAGGAGAGATTTGTCTCTCGCTGGTGATGGAATATGTGTGTGTGCTTGAGTGGAAGCAGGCCGCCGGTAGTGAGGGCTAAATGATTATTCTCCAGGACCCTATACGAACCCTTTTGGTCAGGGCATGTTTGGGCAGGAGCCAACCTGGGTGTCAGGCTCGGCGGATTCACGGATCAAGAGTTTGATGGCTGTCCCTTGACTTGAATGTCCAACTTACGCAAAAGGAAGCGTAGCATTAGGAACACACACACACACACACACACACACACACACAAAAGTGCAAACAAACATCACTTTCTGCTTGGCCAGCCACCTCTTGGTTCTATTACCTCTGGCACTCTGCTTGTGAAAGTAAAATACCCCTCCAGTAATGCACTGCAGTTCATGATTACTTTATAAAGCCCTGCATATTTTAAACGCACCAATATTTGATATTCTGTCTGTATCTCTCTTTCCTCTACGTTGATAATGCAATTCTCTTCTATTGAACATTTACTTTGATCCAATAAGCCCTTGTCTCCTATCTCAGGAAATTAAGTTGTCGTCCAGTGTCTTTTTCATTAATGTGAATATAATTTCATTGCTCTCTGTTTATTAAATTCCAGGCGGTAGCTGATGAGGCTTTGACCAGGGGTGTCTCTAGCAGCAAAGTTGCCTTTAAGCCTCCGGCGTCTCAGTGCATTATTAATAGGGGGAGCCTGTGTTGAAAACCCTTTCTTTTGGTTAAATTATTAATGTACTTGACCGAGTAGGTATATTATGTTTTAGTGATTTTGTAATATGTATATTCATAGTGTGTTTTCTTCATTATTCTTCATTATTTAAATGGGGAATATTCTGATCTTGTGGAGTTGTTTTTTTGTCTGTCTGTCTCTCCCTCTCTCTCTCTCTCTCTCTCAAATTACAAATGTAGACTCAGCAGCTTCTAACACTTCTAAGTTGTCTTTTTTCCCCTCCCCAGGTGGACCTTGGCTTTCTGCGGTTCATCTCAGCCATTGGGACGCAGGGGGCCATCTCCCAGGAGACCCACAAGACATACTTTGTCAAGTCCTACAAAGTGGACGTGAGCTCTAACGGAGAAGACTGGATCACACTGAAGGAGGGCAACAAGCAAAAGGTGAGGGAAACAAAGAGTTGGGACGGAACCCTTTGAACAGGCAATTCACATTCTTACCGAATGACACGGTTCCTCAAAGAAACGTTTGAAACGTTCTTGAACTACTTTCAAAGACATTTGCTTCCTTTTATGGGCGTGGCGAGCGTTGCTCAATGACGTGTAGGAGGTGTAGCCGCATATTTGTAACCTGTTAGTATTTTATAAGCAGCCAATTTGTGAGTATTTGTCACCATTATTTAGTAGGCTACCAGTGCCAAATATCACTTCATTACCATATTAATAAATCATAAATGTATGCCGTCTCATTCTGATATGAAATAGTCTACAAATATAAAAGTGGAATATCTTCACACATCCATTGTGGACATATCCTTCAACATCAATCTACAACAGTAAAACACAAAGGATCGATTTGTTGTTGTTAATAGCCATGTGAATGTCCCGTCTCCTCTCTGTTTCGTAACCTGCCGTTCACGTAGCAAACATTCCACCTTCCTGAACACGTGTCACTTCCTGTCCAGCCCAACCCAAGCTCCCTTCCTTCCTGGAGTTTTTTTTTAACACTCAGTTAACAAATGTTAATGTCGTGCAGCAGTAGAAGAAGGTTTTAGTTAAATCAATTTGGGCAAAATGACACTTCCAAGGTTCAAGATTAAACATTCAGTACTTTACTGCGTACTTTACTGCCATGTAACTGCTAGGAATTTGGTGCAGTGTGCTCATTACAAAACAGTAACTACAGTTGCAAATGGCAGGGCTATTTATTTGTATGCTCTCTTGCATTTGTCATACAAATGTCACAACAAAGCAGATCAAAGTAGTATTGTACGGTACACTCATCATGAAAAACTACACTACCAACATCTTAAATACAGACCAGGAGATTGGAGGACTAGATAAAGCATCTGATTTATTTCTGGGCGCGTCTGGAGCGGCCAGCGATTAAGTCATAGAAAACCACCCCTGCAAATGTTCGGCACATGGAATGTCCCATTTCGGTAAAACAGGCAGCTGATTTAAATTGCGGTCTGGTCGATGTTCGCTTTGAGCTCAACAAAAGCAGGGGAAAACTGTACTATATGTACTTGAGACCATCTCCAAACATGCAATTATGCACTTTGATTGGTGGTAATATTCTGTTCCAGCTCTCTGTGAGGCAACTGCATTTCTCTACGCAGTATTTAGCGCTAATACAAGACAGCAGTATCCTTCAGAGCGATTGGCTGAGGAATGCAGCCACTGGTTTATGTCACGGAATTGTCAGTTCGCCTTAAAGGAATCAAAAGTGATTGAACAAAGGAGTTGATAAACAAGAGCTGAAGGGATGAGGGATAGCGGGAAGGAAATTGGAGAGGTTGTCATGTTTGAGCAGCTGGTAAAAGGGTGGGGTCTTCGAGCATGAGAAAGGAAGGGAATAAGAAAGAGGGGGGGTGGGAGGTGCACTGGATGCTTGACCGGAGCATGCCAGGCCTTCAGCGATTGATCATTGATTAGCCTGTCAGAAGGGGAGGGGGGGGGGGAGTTGTTCTGTCTGTAGACACACACACACACACTCTCTCTCTCTCTTCCTTTCACTGTGGGAGTCCAAGGGACCCTCGTAATGTCTGTTTGACTTCACCTAAAGATGTGTGACATGTAAATAATACTGCAGCATGTTTGAGTGATGTGGGGGAGACTGTGAAAGTGAGAGAAAGCTCAGAAGTCAAACCTCACAGGGTTTATGACCTCTCCAAAGTACACAGTCCCCTTGGTAAAGTGGCAGCTTAAAGGGTGCCACAGACAGCCCGCCGTGTGTTTTTTTTTCCCCCAGACTCTAAAGTGCTTTTGTTCATGAGGAGATGGTCAATTTTCTAAATGCTGAGCCAGCAGTGTACAGTCCGAGCTAGGCTCTGGAGAAAGTCATTTTGGGAGTAAGTGAGTGGAGAGGAGCCCTGGCCTTGAATTCAGGAGAGCAGATGGTTTTGTCTGTCGGTCCCCTGATGGCCCCTTGGTAGCGCTGCTGCCAGAGACTGCCCTGGGACAGGACAGGCATTGGACAGACAGACAGACAGGCAGACAGACAGACAGGCAGGCAGAAAGGCAGGCAGGCAGACAGGCAGGCAGACAGGCAGAATGTCAGGCAGGCATGGAGACAGACAGACAGACAGGCACACATGCAGACATTGGACGGACAGGCAGGCAGGCAGGGAGGCAGACAGACAGACAGACAGGCACACATGCAGACATTGGACGGACAGGCAGGCAGGAAGGGAGGCAGACAGACAGACAGACAGACAGACAGGCACACATGCAGGCAGGCAGACAGATAAGTAGGCATACACATACACACAGAGACAGACAGGCAGGCAGACAGACAGGCAGGCAGACAGGCAGGAAGGCAAGCAGGCAGGCAAGAAGGCAGACAGACCGATAAGTAGGCATACACATAGATACAGACAGACAGACAGACAGTCATCTGTAAGGGTGTAAGCTGCTGTGCTCCTTCATGCCTCATAGGCACACAGCACGGCTGGTTAGGGGGTGATTCAATTAGCCCATATGAGTGTGATGCATGCTGGGAGTTGTGTGTTGGGTGGCCTGACTATTCGCGTAACACTAGTAAATTGTCGACTGACCCCCGGGGAGAGGGGCTTAGGTGGAGAAACTTTGACATCTCTGACCTTTCAACAAGGCACGGCAGTTCAAGCCCGGCCAGAATATGGGCCATGCAGCGGCTGCTCCAATCTGGTGGTGTCAATGTTATACACACGGGCTGTTTGCTCTGTCTGCAACCTGTGGGCACAGCAGCAAGTGGGCATAAATGTGGGAGCTCTTTCACGGTTAAGGGAACCATTTGACAAACTTGCTTTTACAGCTTTTACATTAGTTTGTCTTTAAGATACAAACTAATTAAATGAAGGGGGAACTATTTTCTCTGCCTCTTCAAACTTGTTCAACAATCTACTTTTGTTCCGTCTCAATCTCAGGTTTTCCAAGGCAACACCAACCCAAGGGACGTTGCCAAGACGATGTTGCCCAAGCTCACGCTGACACGCTACATCCGCATCCGTCCTGTTTCCTGGGAAACGGGCATCGCGCTGCGCTTCGAGGTGTACGGGTGTAAGATATCGGGTAAGTGCTGCCAAGAACCCCACCGCCATGCAAATGCTCTGCAAAACCTCACTTTGTTCATCCCTATGTAACCAAACCTACCATTACAACAAGACTACTTCAAAGTATAGGCAGCTATTGCAAGCTAATTGCTATCTTACCGTTTTTGTGCATGTTGAAAAAATAATCCGGTACTTCTACACAAACCCTGCAGTTCATCGAATGGCCGCTTGAGGGGAAGTCAATCCCCATAGGCTCCAATGTTAAAATGTCTGAGTTTACAGCAAAATTAAACATATTTACAGTCTGGTTCAAAAATTTGTTTTGTCTCTATAGCTAGTCTCCTTGTTCATGACAACTGTACGGGGGGTGACTTCAACATATATTAGCCATGCATTTATCCCATTATAATTAATAGGTGGCATAGAGGGAGCGTTACAGGCAGAGGTACTGCAAAGATGTTCTTGAGAAAAGCTATGGGTGACGTCATGGAGGGTCTGTCCATTTATATATACAGTCTATGGTGACGTCACAGAGGGTCTGTCCATTTATATATACAGTCTATGGTGACATCACAGAGGGTCTGTCCATTTATATATACAGTCTATGGTGACTTCACGGAGGGTCTGTCCATTTATATATACAGTTGGGTATAGTCTAATGCCAAAACACTAGTACCAAACAATTGTATGTTCCAGGTGAGCTAGGGCCCGAGTGCCTTGGGAGACCTGGGTTTGAATCCCACTCGCTTCCTGTCTATCTGCACTACCCTATCCTTAGAGAAAAGGCAAAAAGCAAAAATAACAAAACAAAACAAACCTCTATTCACGTGTTGCCATATGGTTTAGCTCTTCTGTTCATCGTGTCCGTTGTGTCGTTTGGCTGGCGTTGCCCCAGCGCACCCCTGGTAGCAGAAAAACACCCCACCTCCGCCAGTGGTGAGAGGCTGGCGGTCTATTCTGGGCCCCCCTCCTGCATTATGGAGGAGTGGCACATGACTTACGGATTACGTATTCATGTAACCTGATGTTTAGATGTAGCTCATTCAATATGAATGGTCCCAACAGCTGCTGGAGCACCCAGGCAGAGGTAGGGGAGGGTGGGTCTCTCTCTCCCCCCCCCCCCTTTCTCTCTCTCTCTCTCCCTCTCCCCCCTTTCCCCTTTTTCTCTCTCTCTCTTTCTCCCCATTTTCTCTCTCTCTCTCTGTCTCTCTCTCTCTCTTTCTCTCTCCCCCTTTCCCCTTT
>JAODTR010000013.1:244554-255970 GCA_025399935.1 Amblyopsis rosae | reverse complement strand
CTTGGCATGCCTGTGTCAGCAGGAGTAGACACGCCCCCTAGCCACTACTAACCCTTCATCAGTGCAGGATCCTCACACACAACTGGCAGGTCAAAATGTAAATAGACTGTTTGGCTAAATGGTAAACAATACGTTCCTATATGCTAATGGTGCAGAATTGGGGCCTTAGTTGTCAAATAGAGAAATGTGGTTATGCCTTACGTTATTGCCTTGTTCAAAATGTTGCCTTCAAAGTCACTACATTTTGCACGTGCAGCCATTGACATTGATTGATTGTTGATGGTGTGATTATAGTTATATGGATTATTCTGTCAACTGAATTTATAACATGCAAATGCTTCTTCTTTAGTTGCTGAGATTTGTGCAACAATCAACCATGGGTAGGCCTGTTTAGGTTCCATTTTCTTATAGGCTATTATGAATTATTCACCAGACAACCATATGTAGAATGGTCGTAGCAAGCATAGCTTAACAATGGTCGTCCATGGAAAACCCTTATAAATAAACCAGCATGTGACAAATAAGATTTACATTAGTCAAGTGAAGCCGATGCTTTCTCTATGTAAATGTGTCGGCACTTTCAGAAATGACAAATTGGTTACAAGCACTTCTGAAAGTGCTTTTTAACATCTAGCGTCAATATCCAACACAATAAACTGACAATTTCAAAGACTTGCAGAGATACAAACAAGAACAATATTCATACATTTACAACCGGTACAAAATCATGAAAAGCACAAAATACTAATGTTCATCAGCAAATGCATTAAAGAGAAATATGCAAATGCTTGAATGAAACTCACCCCAAACAAAAATCTCTGTTAGGATTATAGTTGTTTAAGAGGACCTTAGATACCCTTCTCAGGCTCAGAACTGGAGTGCAGTTACACATTAATGACATAAACACTGGGACTCTTGGTTTCCATATTAGCAGCTGGTCAGACTGAACTCTATCCATACTTAAAGGCAGGGTCAGTTATTCTCCAGAACACTTTGCTAACTTCGAGCTCAAAACAATACCCCTTCCGTAGTGCCGCCTCACACATTGAAACATATTGTGAAGCAAAGCGTAGTACTACAGCTTTGTTTGTTGTGAGTGTTTTGTTCGCCATTTTGTTTATGTTTTCTACATACACACTCACATACAATGTCTATTTGTTAGGGAACTGTCTTTTCCCCTACTTCCATTGATTTTCATGAATGTTTCTTTAATAGGCATATGAACTTACAGCAAACACATGCTTGTATTCATATTTCATACACGGCTAAGGTTAGCTGAGGCTGGTAGTTAAGGAAGTTCACCTAAATATGTCGGAAGTGCACAGTCAGGCCGAATCAGATTTGTGGCAAATAAAACAAACATTGTCTATCTAGGGCGCTTAGAGATATCTATTGCCGTTAGAACACACATTCTATGACATCTTGAGTGTGTTTGGTTTATATGCTTTATACCAGAATTACTGCATTTCAGCTTTGCCAATTTTTCCAGATTTATATTTATTGGCTAAGGCTTAATTTTTTTGTTTGACATTAAAATTTATTTAGAACAATTAAGAATTTCACTTTCTTTTTTTCCTCTTATGAATGGATCAAAACTGACTTTACTCTTAGGGTGGAGTTGCCAAACAGCTACAGTTAAGCGAGGCATGAAATATAGTCCGTAACAAATGATTAGGCTCCATGGAACAATGCCCAACTGCTGCAACAGGTTTGTTAGTATTAAGGCAAGTGAGACTACTTCCATTGCAGAAAGCGTTTTGTCTTAATCGTCTGGTTGCCTGGGTGAATTCTGGGGCACTCTTCCCTACAATGACCCTCCTCACCGAAGACAAAACCTTGGGAATGTTAGTAAGACTACATCTTATAAAGGACACCTGCTCAGACAACCAGGCAGAGGCCTTCTGACACTGGGTCTCATCAGGGCTGCTCTGTCTAGCCCTAGCATAGAACTATATGGGCCCCAGTCTGACCACCATGGCTCCAGCATACAGTAGGATGATAAAATGTGTGCATATTCCCCAAACCAATCAAACAGCATGTAAACTACAGAATAGCTAGCTACCCAAATCAAGGATGTCAATATCACTGTGTGTGTGTGTGTGTGTGTGTGCACACAATATATCGACTCAGTATCGTTATCGCAATATCACGTTGCGCAATATCATACCGAAAGGTTGCAGGAAGTGCAATATACCGTTTATTTTGTGGAGAGATGCGTCCATTGGCGGTTTGGCTTAGTTGTGTTTGATTTAGACAGAAAAGTAAATGCGTGGCTGAGGAAGCTAATGACATAATAGAGACCGAATAGGAAACATTAGTGGTCAAAAAGAATGCCTCGTCGGTAGCTTGGAATTACTGTCAGTCAGTTGATAATGTGTTGTTTTGATATGTTATGAAACAGTGGTGGACTCAGAGGGGGGGCAGAGGGAGCAACCGCCCCCCCCTGTCCCGATGCCCCTGTGTTAGGAAACACCTCTGGAAAAGTGCCCTCTCGGATGCCCGTATGGTAGATAAAACATGATAAAATGCTCAAAAGGTGCCCTTGTGTGAGGAAATGTGGCAAAGTCCCCGTATGGTAGATTAAACATGGTAAAGTGCCCCCTAAGGTGCCCCGATATGACACATTTCAACAACAAATGTCTCTGCGCTGGTGCCTCTACACATGCAGCTAGTGCCCAGAGTCCGCCACTGTTATGAAAATAGTTTGAAGCATTTTCCCACAACCTGTGTTTTTACTTATGTTTAAAAATATCGAAAATAATATCTACATTGCAATTTTCATGATGAATATCGTGCACCCCTAGTGCGTGCGTGCGTGCGTGCGTGCGTGCGTGCGTGCGTGCGTGCGTGCGTGTGTGCGCGTGTTCAACAGCTGTGAGAATTGGTGCAGTAGTCATTGCAATAAAGCCATTATCGTGCCACGGTGTGGTACCAAACACTGGTGCAACAAGCCAACTTAATGAACTACTACTAGACTAAGTCACCCGCGTTCACAATTCCCTGCGAGACACTCCCACTCCAGTTGGAATGTGGCATAAAGGCCTCCCACCTTCTCCTAGCCACGATGTGAAAGAAGCACCAAGCGAGTCCCAGTGAGAGAGCAAGGAGCCGGCCAAAACCCCTGAAAACCTATTGAGAATATGTTGGCGCTGGGTCGACACAGGGTATTGTGCCTCCTCTCCAGAGCCTCTCCTCTTTGGCACTCAACAACTCACTAAAGAAGGTCATTCTCTCTTAAAGGTGTAGTTAGCGATTGTAAGATAATACGTGTTTTGTCAAATTCACCAAATATCAACTTGCTGCCGGCTAGTGTGTGTGTGTGTGTGCGTGCACAACCCTGGCTCTGTAAATAGGAACATAAACAAAGTGGTGCAGACTGTTCACAGCCTTTGCAATGCATTTCCAATGTGTGGGGTGGAGCTTCTGATGGAGAACCACGTGGCATTGAAGGGAGAGGTGTTTTTGTTTCGATAAAGTTCAGATATCAACAAGTTTTCTCCAGAATTGCTTACTATACCTTCCGTTCATGATTACCTATTCTGAGTGAGGGAACACACACCTACAGTAGGCTAGCCTACGGCACAGTCTCGAAAGCTAAAGGAAGAAAAGATATACTCAATTTGGAAGGCAGCAGGCGTTTGTTTAATTGTTTTACTCACTGTTATCCTCCACACTAAATCAAATCTGGAGCAAGCATTGACTAAAGTGAAGAAATACAGTTTACTGCCCAGCCTACTCTCCATTTCAACAAACAAAATCTGTCAAACTGTAGCTTTTACTTAATCCATGAGGTGGTGGTGATACGGATATGTGGAGAGACATTGGCTGTGTGTGTGTGCGCATGGGCGCGCATTAGTTCGATGGCATTATTTTAAGTGTACTTATAAATTGTTATTGACAAAATTACATGATAATGTTGAAGGCCAGGCTACATTTCATTATGATGTAAAGGGACAGTAACGTTTATCGTTAAACAATTCGTGGCACAATCTTAAATGTGAGTTTTAGATTAGATAATTTGAGCACAGTCAGCAAGAGAGAACCAGTTGGTGCTGTCAGCCCGTGACACGCACCGTGTGTCCACCTGCAGTAGGCTGCACAAGGACTCTACATACAAGTACAACAAATTATTATAAACCTTTGCAAAAACGAGGTTAAACCATATAGACTGTAAAGGGTTAAACGCGGCCGCGCGTATTTACTAAACAACTATGGTGCTAGTTATGAGTCTTGATTGACATGCTTGGTTTCAGTCTACCCTGTGCGGATTGTGGTTGTCATTGTTCCACTCGTTATAAATACGAGAGACTACTGTAATAATAACATAATATGAAGAACAACGTCCTCGGCGTATACATGGGGTTGCCGTGACACCTAAATCATGTTAGGAGTGGCGAACGCAGAAAGGAATCCCCCAAGCTAGACGCAACACTGAATTTAAGTTTCTAGATACATTGTTGATACTTACTTCTGGGGCGTCGATGCTGAATCGCGTCTTGGCGATTGTCTGAATTGTAGCCTACTATAACAATCCAACTGGTATACACACGTATCTGTCTGATGTACGTCGACACCGTGAAATGTTTCCAATGTTTTCGTCACTCGTCAGTATCTCATCCTGACATTATGTGAACTAACTAACACAACCTTTCAAAAGAGATACGCCTGCCGGAGCCACACTCTACGGTAAGTAAAGCAATCCTTAAGAAAGCTGGCTTGAGATCAGTTTTGTTCCTAACCACAAAAGGCATATTTTGTTATGTAGTAAAACAATGCTGCTCTGGGGTCAGTGACATAGGGCTGTGGTGACGTAGGCGTTCAGCATTGATTTTATTGGTTTGTTCTCAGTTAAGGCGTTAACAACCGTTGAGTTAGATATGTTATAGGCTCTTCATATCGTCAATCACACAATCAGCTGTATGGGCATTTATTTAAATAGGCTAACCCAAATAAATTGGATACGTTCAACAATTGTCTAAATGAGGTTGATAATCAATTTGAAAGTTGATCTTTAAGAAAATACAATGTAAATGATACTTCGATCACACCTACAATGCAGACAATACATTCATATGTAACTGCATTAAGACCGTTGTCTATTTTTTCCACTAGATTTTAAATTAGTGTTGGTAAAATATATAATTATGATCACAATTATAAAAGCATATAATGTTAATGCTATTTGTGTTATAGAAAAGTCATAGGCTACTTGTAAAGAGATCCATGTATGTTGAGGCGATATAGTGTAAAATGTATATTGGCAGTCACATGCAACTGGTTTTTAATGCGTGCATTAAAATTGCACTAATACCTCCCCCTACTGGTTATTTCGCGGGAATAAAAGATAAGAACATAACTTTATCTTTCATAATTATTGTATAGACTATTAGGCATGAATAAACGTGTGTGCGGCGTGCGTGCGTGTGCGCGCGCGTGTGTGTGTGTGTGTGTGTGTGTGTGTGTGTGTGTGTGTTTTAATGCTGATTGCTATGTGTTAAGTGATATGATTGTTATTATTACTATAGTCTAGCACGTGTTTTAACAACTATAAGATCGGTATTTCTATTTTATCAGTATGGGGGTTATGGGTGAGTGTGCGCGCACGCGCGTGTGCGTGCGTGTGTGCGTGTGTGTGTGACTTGAAGGCACAATGACGTCCTAACATAATCACATTAAAGTGCATTGTGTGACAACATGCTGAACCACAGCTTCTTTTGTCCAAAGAAGCCAAAGACTGTTTATGATATGTCAGAGTATATTCACTCGGACGAAGATGCGGCACCAATTGCCCATGATAGACCCTCCGTTTATTTCTGAACCCCCAATTTATACAAATAACCTGAACTAGGCTACGTGAATGAATAGAACAAAGCACAACAAAGCAAAACATTTAAAAACACAAATTGCGAAAAGATAAAACTAACATAACCTAATTCACGTGATGACAAAATGTTACCACTAGGTGTCAGGGGATGCCTGTATGCTAAGGCAATCGTACAATGTTTTGACTGTAACCCGTAGCCTACTGTGGTCATGTTATTATGCAGCAATTAAATAGTGTCCTTAATTCCATGCAGCGTGAACACAAGGATACTAGACACATTTAGCAAGTTCTGTTAGAAACATACAATTAGTGGGCCTATACCTACAACATAACATTTTATGACAGAAATAAATTCATTGGCAGAGAACAAATTAGGTTGCCAGATTTGCAAAAGGGGGACTGTCACATACAGATAATCGCTTGAAATGAAGCGATACTTAATCTCCATATTTTTGTGTCATAGTCAAAGTGTCATAATGTAACAAACAAACAAACTGTGCTCATGTCACTATTTAAAATTTCGTATAATGTTGACGTGCATATACATATGTGCACACTGTGAAATATATAGTCTAACCTACAGTTGTTATGTTTTGCAGGTAAACTAAAATGTTTAGGGTTTCTCAATGTTTTGATTTGGAACGTTTTGGGTGATTGTTGCATCACTGGCAACCACATACGCAGCTGCTCGATATCACCATTTTTCAGCCTGTGTAGTTGTGTGCTGTGCTGCTTGCGAGTAGGAGATGGACTGAATGAGGGCGCTCTTTCGACTTACGAAGCCGAGAGCACTGAAAACCCCACAGCTAGGTTGAAATAATTGACAATTGCAGGTTGCTGAATCTTCTTAAATATATAGTGCCGTTGTCAATCTTTCACATCCCACTCCAAACTCACTAACACGGCATTGATGGTAATGTATGCAAGGAAACAACCGAGACTCGGCGATGGGTAAACATCTTTACCGTACTTATTCCGATTTTCCTTTTCCTCGTAGCTACGATGTGACAATCCGCCATTTTTTATTGAAACCAAAATAAGTAGCTAGAATCTTGCGCATTTAGCAGTTGCAACAGTTTCGACTATTTAACGGTGACATATGATTTGTTATATTTACAACTTCTTTTGTATTTTGCAGGTGCGACCGAAGAGATTCTCAGCCCTATCAGGTACATGTAAGCTAGCTCGCTAGCTATCTAGCAGCAAAATAAGATTAAAATGGACACTCTAATGCAGGCTTCTACTGAGCACAACAGGCCCGATTCAGTGCGCAAAATAAACCATAAATTAGCGGATTTGGCATTCCACAGTGTTATACTATATATTCACCGAATTAGACTAAACCAAATGTCTGGTAAAAAAAAAATGTTGCAGTCGAATCTATTTGTTTTGAAAATGGCAGGGCGAGTTTTGTTAAAGCTCCAAGCTAATGTTAGCTTACATGCTAACCTGTACGGATGGGCCCCCGAAATCTGTCATTAAAATGATATAGCTAAACTGCCTAAAACGATGTTATTAAAACCAATTGCTATCCCATAATATTACCATAGTAACCCATTATTGCCATAACATTAATGGCCAGTAACGTTGTACTAATTCAACATAGTTCATTATGTGACATGCTACAAAACAAATAGACAGGTTGAGTGACATATCTGTTTTTCTTAAAAAAATTGGTAGTGTTACAGGACCGTCTTTACATTAAAAGTGACTGTCATATTTTCTTTGATAGCAATTGTTCGTTTAATAAGATACATTGTTAATACACACATGTAACAATTTGAGGCATTTGTTTTGTGTTTGCAGACTCTCAAGTGCTCATCCAAGAGCCATCCAGCAGGGGACCACCGTCATGACAAGATGCGAGATCCCTCAGATGTTGCTCCACCCTGCAAGGTGCTCAGGCGGTCTGACAGCCCTGAAAACAAACACATGGACAGCACAGGGCACAGTAGAGTGAAGGCTGTACACACACATCGGCCCAGAGACAGGGATGGAGGTGAGAAACAAACTTGGAATCAGGGTGCCGGATCACACACTCAAATCAGTTCCAGTGGCCAGACAGATTTTTGCATTCATAGTGGACTGTTGGGTCTTGCCAACATCTGAATAATGAAGTAATGACAACTGTGATTTAGCCTTTTTAGTTCTAAAATAAACATATTGTAACTATTTGGTTTTAGTCAAAAGTTGTTGGTTGTTTGTTTAATCCCTTGTTGTTTTTTAAATATTCTGATATATGTTGGCATGACTGGCAAGTTGATCTGGCAGCTGAATAGGAATTAAATATATTCTTCATTTTTCCAAGGTTTGGAAAATGGCTACAGATTTCAATAAGGACAATCAGATTTCAACAATTTGCTCCCATTTGCTTAATGCTAGTTCTGAATAAATTATATCTCTGTCCTTTTACTGGGACATTTGAATGCAATCACAAACAACCTTTTGTCACACATGACGCTGTTATTTGTTGCTCCACGGAATATGATGTATCAATACACAGCATTACAGTACATCCCTCTGATTAAGCCACTGCAGCAAGATATTCTTTTAACATAATTTGCTGGGCCCCTTTTTACATAATGTTGGGCTGGCAGTCGTGCTATTGTGATGCAGGTGAAATCAAATCATACATGCTGGTGCATAGCTTCAACGCTGGCTGCAGGGCTGCAGGTCCATAACTTTTGAATACATTCTTGTGTACTGTCAGCTATAGCCGGGTTCACAATACACGATTTTAGCCCAATCTTCAGCTCGCCGACAAGTTTTTTTTGAGCTTGCAGACAAAACAATGCGAGCTGAGAGTGTCTGCGATATGTCGGCGAGGCGTCGCAAGGCCCGATTGGATATCTAGCATGTTAAATATCTGGACCTGTCGTGGAGTAAAAATCCTTTAGTATGAATGGTGTTGTGACTGGTAATGACAGCGGCGAAGACATGTAGCCAATGAGAGCACAATACAAGGACTAGATGAAAACTAGATGAGGTATAAAAGCCATTGGAATCATTTGAACTGCTTGAAGATACTGGAATAATTATATTCTCTCTGAAACACGTATCCCTTGTCGATAACGCTTTGATTCATATTACTTTAATAAATTCTACCATGTCAATGGTGGGAAATATTGTGATTGAAATCAAATGTTGAGAAATGTAGTCTACCGGCTCCATGTTAACGAGGTGCGAACGCTACTACGGAGGGATGTCTTTATATTGCATCTTGTTTGTGAGATATGCCTGTGCCTATATATGCTTGTGAAATGGTCTCCAAGCTCCAGTTTGACTTTGTCGGGTGAAACATCTTGTAGTGTGTGTCACCGATCAATCATTTAGTGTGAATCACACAACGACGTCAAGACACCCGATTACAAGAGTAGTGTGTGCTGCACATCCATCTAGCGACTCTGAAAGTCGTATAGTCTGAACCCAGCATAAGGTACACTGCAGTCAGTGTAGCTACAGCAGGAGCTGGTTCTGCATTGTTTACAAGGAGAAGATTGTAGGCTTATGCAGTATAACAGTTTTTGCAATATACCAATGTATTTGGGAATTCCAAAGGCGTGGTTTTCTTGTGACGACAAGACATTATCCTTTTTCTACGTGAACTGACTCAGCGGCAGGAATGCTGTCGTCGGTGACTTATCGTGGCGGCAGCTTCAGTTGGTGTTCTCTGCGTTTCCCAACCTGTGCCGTACTCTAGCTGCAAGAGAATGTGCTGCCATTTATCCATTCATAATCTTTTGTGATTATTACTAGCGCAGTGCTTCTGTAATCCACTGTTAGATTGAAGCAAAATGGAACTTCTAGTACATGCATGTCATTATTTAATGCTATGGTAATTCAATAAATATAAACACTTTAAATTTTTTCAATTAATGCCCCCACGCCTCGCTGCACTTGTTCTGCATGTCCTACTCCATCTAGCTGTCACCCTGGCATAGACATGCCTCTAGGTGTGAGCTAGAGAGTGCCCATCCTATATCAGAGACTGTATTGCAACTACTTTGACTGGATTCTGATGCTCTGACGTTGTTACTCGTGAGGGGAGTGTGCGATGTGGACTTTTTATTTTGGTGTCCCATTTGTCAAGGTTCCACGCGAGCTCGGCGGATACCGAAAGGTGGTGTGAAAACACAGCAGACTACTGATTGGTCAGAGACAGTCGTAACTGACTGCGTCATTGCGCAACTCGTGCCATAATTTACCGAAAGATGCTTTAGCGGCTGTAATCTTTAATTCACATTTTATTAAATGGCAACCTGAGCCATAGTGAAATGAGGTGCAGACATTCTGTTTGATTGCCGACGGAAGGATCCGGTGACAGCTTGACGGGGCAATTCCCATAATGAGAAGTCTTTGAAGTGTTGACCGCACATTGCTATCAAAGGACATTCCAACAGTGTATGGAAAGGGAAAAAAAAAGGAGACTTAAGCCCGACGCCCACTGATGGCGTTGACGCGCGTCAAGAGATGCCAGAGTTTTAGAACTAGTTCTTTTTAACGGGGCAACGACGCCCACTGGCAGCACCTGATGCGCATCAACGGCGAGGTTTAGAACGGGGTTCTATTTCATGGGTGTCAAGCCATGAACATGCATTAAATATCTTCAGGTTGCTCCTCTCTCAATTTGACTTTACCTTTCGAACGTTACATTCCTTGACATGCTGCCGATTGATGCCGCCAGCGGGCGGCGGCCTTTAGAAGTGAGGGGCCGCAGGCAGGATTGGTTTGAACAGTGGCGTAGCTATGCCGACCAGGCAGCTACATTAATGGGATTCTGTCTGCAGTGGGAAAATGAAGTACAGTGGCAGTAACAAAGGTGAGTTATGTTGAGCCGGGACTATGTGGTGGAAACTGGACTAAGACTGGAATAAGTTGTAAATTATATTTGATGTCCTGGAAAACAGCTTACCAATTTTCCAGTTATGGAAATTGCATAAATTTGAGGGGGGAGGTGTCAAATGTTCTGGAAAATCTTGTCGTCCTACAGTTGCTTGGGTTATGTTGTGCAACGTTGTGAACATAACCTCCGAGTCACGTGACATGGTAGCACAGGTTTGATGGCGGCAATTCCAGTGACCGAAACTCATTCTTTGATAAATTTGTCATAATTTCTAAACATGTAATAGATGATTTCATAAGTTACTGCATGTCTTTAAAATCATACTTCCCCAGAGAGGAATGCATTGATGTATGACATGATCCCTGTCCACCATACCACAGAGGTCATTGCTGGGGAAAAAAAGTCCTGGACAATGATCTCTATTAAAAAAATTGGGCCTGATGACTATACACTAGTAAAACCTGTTTGAGCCAAGTGTAGGACCAGTGGATTGTGAATTGGTGATGTTTTAATAATAATACACTGGTTTATTAATACATTGCTGATTAAAATGCACTGTGCATTATTTAGATCTTCTAATATATTTGTATTAAGGCCTCAGTATAGTGTCAGTATGTCCCTATATTCTTGGTAAATATAGCAAATGTGGGTGGTTGATTGTGATTAGTGCTAGGACGATTAGTCGACGTAACCGACGTCACCGGTTACGTAAAACGTCGATTTGCTAAATGTACCGTCGACTCGGAAAA
>JAODTR010000013.1:231198-244454 GCA_025399935.1 Amblyopsis rosae | reverse complement strand
TTCTGATTAATTTAATGTTATCTTCATTGAAGAAAACTGTGCTTTTCTTTCAAAAATTAGGAAATTTCTAAGTGACCACAAACTTGGTGTATTGTAGTGTATATTCCATATATATGTATATATGTATGTATATATGTGTATGTGTATATGTATATGTATATATATGTATATATGGTATATGGTGTGTATGTATGTATGTGTATATGGTGTATATATATGGTATATATATGTATGTGTATATATATGGTATATATATGTATGTGTATATATGTGTATATATATGGTATATATATGTATGTGTATATATATGTATGTATGTATATATGTGTATGTATATATGTATGTATATGTATATATGTATGTATATATGTATGTGTATGTATATATGTATGTATATATGTATGTATATGTATGTATGTATATATATATACCATGTATATATGTATATATATGGTGTGTATATATGGTGTATATATATGTATATATATGGTGTGTATATATGGTATATATATATATGGTATATATGTGTGTATATATGTATGTATGTATGTATATATATGGTATGTATATATATGGTACGTATCTATATGGTATGTATATGTATGTATATATATGGCATGTATATTGGTATGTATGTATATATTGGTATATATGTATATGTGTGTATATATATGTATGTATATATATATGGTACGTATCTATATGGTATGTATGTATATATATTGGTATATATATATATGTGTATGTATATATGTGTATGTGTGTATATATATATATATATATATATATATATATATTCCATATATATGTGTATGTGTATATGGTGTATGTATATGGTGTGTATATATGGTATATATATGTATATGGTGTGTATATATGTATGTATGTATGGTGTGTATATGTATGTATGTATGGTGTGTATATGTATGTATGTATGTATATATATGGTATGTATGTATATATGGTGTATATATATGGTATGTATATATATGGTATGTATGTATATATATGGTATGTATATATATGGTATATATGGTATGTATGTGTATATATGGTATGTATATGGTATATATATATTTGGTATGTATATTGGTATGTATGTATATATATGGTATATGTGTATATGTATGTGTATATGTATGTGTGTATGTATGTATATAATATATATATGTATATAATATGTATATAATGTATATATATATGTGTATATATATATATATGTGTGTGTATATATGTGTATATATATATATATGTGTGTGTATATATATGTATATGTATATATATATGTGTGTGTATATATATGTATATGTATATATATATGTATATGTATGTATATATATGTATACGTGTATATGTATACGTATATATGTATATATATGTATGCGTATATATGTATACGTATGTATATATATATGTATATATATGTATACGTGTGTATATATATATGTATGCGTATATATGTATACGTGTATATATATGTATACGTGTGTATATATATATGTATGTGTATATATGTATACGTATATATATATATGTATACGTATGTATATGTATGTATATGTATGTATATGTATGTATACGTATATATGTATACGTGTGTATACTTGTATATATGTATGTATACGTATATGTATGTATGTATGTATACGTATATGTATGTATGTATACGTATATATACGTATACATATGTATGTATACGTGTATATATATATGTATATATATGTATACGTGTTTTCATATGTGGCATCCAATCTATCCCCATTCCAGTAGTCAGAGGAGTCCATCTCCCGGGTCCAGCAACCACATCAACCCAGGCGGCGGCGGCAGCAGCAACGCCCTGAGTACAGCGTCCACCCCGCCCAGTAGCTCTTCAGCCTCCCGGCTCTCCAGTACCTTCACCCCCGCCCTCGCCGCCCACTTCAACGAAAATCTCATCAAGCATGTGCAGGGATGGCCGGCCGACCACGCAGAGAAACAAGTATTTACCCTCCACCTCCTCCACTGTCCGCCGGCATTGTCGCTTCTTGTGTTTACACATTGTTGTTGTTTTTATTTGGTCAGTTCTATGGCTGTATATACAACAAGATGTGACTACCAGAGTATCCAATATAAGACTTATTAAGACCTTTTTTTAATTTTATTTTTAAGACTACAGAAAAGCTTAATACCTAACCCCTAGTTATCGTGAGCAAAAAGCCTATTATATTGACATTCACCATGTTTTATTATTTTATTGTTTAAGCAATTCAAGAGTTTCTATGGGGGACTGAGTATTTGATGAAGCGCAATGATCATCCAGAAGCCATCCCTATCAAGCTGAAATCACAGCAGAACACTGCAACGTTACTGCTGCAGTAAACACAATTAACATGCATAATAAATTGTATGCTACTATTTCATTAAATTACAGAAATGTATTCTTTTTTTTTTGGGGGGGGGAACTTTTGTAGAATCACCCATTTAGGCTATAAACCCATATTAGAGCAATTAATCATTATTAGCTCTTTAGTTGTACTGCTCTTGTCCATGAACTACTTCTTGACAGAAGATTATCTTATATTTAATACATTTGTGCGATAGGCTGTTTTGTCCCTGCGGATGTGAAAGAGAAATAAGTTTCACATAAATGATCATAAAACACCTATTGAAATTAAATTTGCGGGTCTGGTCGCCGTGTTTACGGTTCGGTCGTGTACGTCCGAATGTGGTATCGGACCGTAATAAATTAGTGCTACAGTTGGGTAATTGTGTGGAGGCTGGGTTTATTTCCAACAGGACCGTGACTCTGCAAAAAGCATAATGGGAAATCAGCCGCTACCAGCCCAGACGGCCCAGACACATAGCCAATCATTTCTTGAATACAAACTGACCTGAAATGTACATGCTTGTATTTCTTCGTCCCTTTCCTCTGGGGCAAATTCATGAATAAACCCAGACTAATGTAGGTCTCCTCCCAGCTTATCTAATATTCTAGGATATTATTCAAAGGGGATGTTTTGAGACATTTCCTATATTGGCGATCATTATTAGATCAGTGCTTATTACAGCTTTTGGCTCTCAACTACGTAAGCTACGATTAGTAGAACTGTAGACCTACAAACAAAGCAGACATGTCCCCATTTCATGTTTCCTCCGGCTCTGGTGCGAAAATGATTTGTAAAAGAAAAGGTGGCGTGAACATGCCCATAAAGTATGGAACGCGGTCCGTGTTAAAACCTAACCGTCTGAAGTAAACACATTGTGATAAGCGTTTTGGGGGTTTGAGTAGGCTCTTGTTAACGAACAAGTTTGTTTAGCAGAATTTGTTGAGACTGCTTGAAATGTAATGCGTCTAATAAGACAATTTGGAAAATCTTTTAACATTTTAAGACATTTCCAGACCTTAAATTTTTGAAAATGAAATTTAAGCCTTTTTATTTTTTGTGCTTTATAACTATCCGCGGGTTTTGGTTACCACAAAAGAAACTCAAGGACGTTGAGTGCAAATTTTGGGGAAACCGATAACAGGAAGAAAATGTAGTCTTAATTATACTATTATACAAATCTACTTAATCAAATGCTCTTTATTTTTGGCTATTTACACTCTGGTTCACATCAATCTTGGACAGAGCTCTCAAGGCTTGTAACCTGCTGTGTTCTGTTGGTATTGCTATGCTTACATCGCCATCTGCTGTTCATTATGGCTAATGAGTGAGCACACAGCTTTCCCTAAGTATCATTGTTTACCTCCTCGCAGGCATCAAGGCTACGTGAGGAAGCTCACACAATGGGGAGCATATGCATGTCTGAGAATTGCACAGAGCTCAAAAACCTGCGGTCACTCGTCAGAGTTTGCGAAATACAAGCAACATTGCGCGAGCAGAGGTAAGGCAAACTCTCACGCCGGCACACTACACACACATTATCACACAACTAATGTGCTCTTTGTTTAATGTATTGTTTGATTAATTGTTTCTTCTTGCAGGATACTATTTCTGAGACAGCAAATCAAAGAACTAGAAAAGTTGAAGAATCAGAATTCCTTCATGGTCTGAGAACTTGGGTTTGAGAGCTGAAGTGTGAGCGGCTAAAGGGTGGGTGGTGGGGGGGGGGGACCCATTGCACATAGTTGGAAGCTGGAGTTCAGTTCTCTCTGCCCCCACCCCCTCTCCCTTCCTCCCCCAAATCCCCCCAGTCTTAACACACAGGAGCTTCAGCGGGGTTGGCTTGGGACTGCTGGGATGGTTGAGCCCGACAAAGGGGGAGGTGAAACGTTTGTGAGCGTGCAGAAGGAGGAGGGGTTGACTTAAATTAAAACCCCTGGTTTGGGGAGGGGGGTGGGGAGGGGGTGGGTGTAGATTTCTTGTAGATGTTATCTATGTTGTAAATATGTTTTGTAGATTGAAGCCATGGAAAGCCATGCCTATCAAAAGCTTTTGACATCCAAACTAATCCGCACCTCGGCGGCTGGTCCTCGCTTAGCCTGTCCGTCATGTTAACTTGTCTGCAGACATAAAAGCTTAATTTTGTTAATAGGTCATTGAACCATTGGCTTCGCTAGGATGCGTGGCCTGCATGAAAAGGGATGCTTTAAGCCGATGAGCTTATCTTAACTATATTTCATATGATCTTCTAAATGAATTCCCATCAGAACGAATAAGTTCTAATTTGTCGGTGTGCTGTGCCACTTACTAACTGTAGGTGTCACCAACATACAATAAACAGGAAAGGATTATACATAAAAGACTTGTAGTTTTAATAACACAATCAGTATGTCTATATAACGACATATTCCCCTTTATCTAAGGGGTTAAATTGTATTGCTTAGTCGGTAAACATACTCTTTAGTAAGGTGGTTCATTATTGGTTGCTTTGGTTCAATGATCTATTTGCAGCTTCCGGTGGCCCTGCATTTCTCAAACTGAAAATAACAGTGCCTGGTGGTGTGGTGGAGTGTGTGATTGAGTTTTATTTAAAAGGAAGCAAAGAAGAAAATACCGAAAAATGCAAATGTGCTGGTGTGCGGCATTGGACCATTCCCACTGCAAGCCCCCTCCCTGTTACATGCCAACTGTCACTGTCACAAAGTTGCTTTAATAAACCCCGTTAAGGTTGCTTTTAAGTACATACACTATCCCTGCTCTTTTTTTCCCCCCTCTCTCCATTTTGCTTGTAGTCCAACTGTACTTACTAGAGGTGAAGTGACACCCCCTATTCATTCCTATGTACAGTTGCTAAAGATAAATGGAGCTTTAAGGAAAGGACGACAAAGGATAATTTGTGTCAATACAAGCTGCAGCTATGAACAGTATATCAGAAGGTGCCGTGTTCCTTAAATGAACTCAAAACGGTATGCGTTTTCATCCAATTTGGGTAGTTGCTATTGTAAGCATCACTAGGAGACCGTATACAGTTCAGCCATTTCTGAGGGGGCAAAGAAGAGGCAATGCTAATCACCACCTACTGTATCTGCGCACACCGGAGTCAAATCAGGGCAAAGGGGTCACGACGTCAAATGTGAAATGTATGTATTGTAATAAACATGCTAAACTAAAGTGAGCACTGGTTATTTTATTGGAGTGTTGAGTTTAGGTTTTTGGTGAAACGCTAGTGCCTTGTTCAAAGTGTTATGTCTCTCAACCTCATGTACGTGAATATACAACACCTGTATGGATTCCTATTTGACCGACAGAAAAACATCTTCCACATGAATGGGTTGTTTTTTCTAGCAGTTCCATCTCGCTTACTGTTGAGCAGGGTCATAAGCTGCAAAGGCGTTAACTTTTTTTTTTTCCTCCACTATTGAAACTATAACTAAATGACACCAAACGTTAAGTAAGGTTGACCACATCGTTGCTTTGTATATTGTTTCCTGAAGTATATTGAAATAAAATATGCCTCTACCGGGCTATGTTGTAGTTTGGTCTTTCAGTGTCTGATGGTGGTTGCAACGGGACTACCTAGATTGATGTTAGCTTGCCTATTCTGCTGAATATAAAAAGCCAATATAAGCTTTGAGTAAATCTACATTCATCACCCACAATCTAGATATAAGATCATATACTATACACCACAGAAAGTAAGGAACTTTTATTTTTTTTACTTGTGGGATTGTGCCAAGAGTGACCAAACGACTACGTTGGCTTACTGCTGGTTGAATAATGGGATGCCATCCCACCGCAATGTGTAAGAGCGTCATGAGGAGCCGTCATTGACGGTGAATGTTTATCCTATAAGCGATGACACAATCTGCTTACATAAAATTAACCTTAAAACAATGATGCACACATTTTTTTTTCCCCCAAATGTGCACGGATGACGCACAAACAAATGTGATAAGTTATTAATATTAACATTTATAGAAAGCTGAGGACATCACATCATTGTAAAAAACGTAATGTTTAATTTCTCTAAAATTGTTTGTGCAGAAATATTTATTTTGCGTGCACAAACGATGCACAAACGAATCAAATATTATATTCACATTCTTATATGGGGTGCGAACTTCACAGAGGTCCTAACCCCATAAAAAAGGGTTAATTTTCTAAGAACATTACATTTGTAAGTTTAACGTATCACTATTTATATATATTTGAGCTATTTATATTTCTAAGTTGCTATTAAAGTACTTTTTTCTGTATACTTGTCAGTAAGTAAAGTATAGGCCTATTTAGGTATAGTTTTGCCAAGTATACATGTCAGTAAGTAAAGTATCTTTGAGTAGCCTATACCTCTGATAAGTAGTATAGTTTCATTAACCGAATAATCTTTCTTGTTTTTTCAGACTTTAATCATCCAATCCACCAAACCAGAGTCAACAGTAAAGAAAGGCTGTTTGGCATTGTCAGCGAAGATTTGGCTATAAGAAGCATGTTACAACAAAGAATCTACCAAACACAAAGTTCCTTTTTGTGTTATGTTTATATATATATATATATATATATATATATATATATATATATATATATAGACACACAAACATATTCATAATTTGAGGAAAACTATTAAAGTAATTGTCAGTTTTCTCTGTCCTGTTGTTAAAATCATCAAGCATAAAACGTTATAATAATCAAAAACTGATCAGCCGAGAAAGCATTAAAAAGAATACTAGGGCAAGGGTATAGGCAGTAATATAATAATAATTATTATTATCTTTATAGCACTTTTCATATAGAATTGCAGTCCAAAGTGCTTTACAGAGAGGGGATGGATATATGTACAGTTCTGCTTCCCATAAAAACTACAGACAAACAACATGAATAAACATGGTCAAAGGATCAGATTAAAACATTCAGATTAAAAATGAAAACAGGTGCATAAAGGAATACAATAAAGATACATAACATGATACTGAAATGACATACGCTAATAAAAATGGTTAAAGGAATTTAAGCCTTATAATTTTTGTTGCGTCAGCACCATGTGTAAAGGTGGAGGAAGTGTATATATTCCAGTAGCAGTTTGGTTATCACTACATGTCTTTCATGGGTGGTTATATCCCCTTGTACCTGCTAACCTACAGTAGGCTAAATTCAAAGTCAAAATTGAAGCGTGTTAGATCAGGAGGAGATACTGTAGGTGCGCACAGAAAAAGCATAATTTCTCTGACAATTAAATGAACAGAATGTGCATAAAACAGACAGAAATGCAGCACTACTGTCTGTGGCTATACTTTTGTCCATTTATTTTTATAAATATAAATATTATATCCTTATATTCTTATTAAGGATCATGGAATGTTTATTCATTGATGCTGTGGAAAGATTGTTGAAAGATTGTTGTTTGAACTTCAACACACAAACACCTCTCCTTCAACTCCATAGGGTGCTTCCTCAGAAACTCCTAATATTGAAAACACAATTTCCAAGGATATAGTGTTATGTGGCGCACCACTTTATTTCTGTTCCCATATCCAGAGCCTGTGTGGAAACACCATATTGTGTTTTTCAACGCCCACACCGAACGAACAGCTAACTGAATCGGACAGAGGCGCCTATTCACTGAATTTGACAAAAAGTGTATTCTCATAATCGCTGACTCCACCTTTAAGGATAGGGAGAGACAACTATCTCTATTCTGAGTCTGCGTCTCTACCTTGATGTCACTTACATCAAAGAGACCTTAGGAAGCCAGGGGTTGTGGGAGGAACCGCCCCAACCCTTTTTGCTTGTCTTAACCACCCAGACAGGGAAGCTCAAGATGTGGTCTTCTTAACTCTTAGCTGCAGATACTTGTCTTATCTCGTAGAGGGCTATCACTGCGCGCACACACACACACACCCCTCCCCTCCATAAAAAGGAAAAGAAGGGATGGCTGGTCTTCTTCACCACAGCAGGAGGTTGGTGTTTTGTTAGGCAAAACAACCCCTACGAGTAGTAACGACTGCAGACCGACCACACCCCGTAAACAGCCACGCACAACAAACATGAGAGGAACGTCTGCAGTTTAGACCCTGGCACTCTTCTAGACAATTCACACCTACAGCCAGGTGTCAATATGGTCACTGGTTAATGTGCAAATGCAGCCACAGTCTGCGGGTTCTAATCCCACCAGTGACATAAAAAGGCCCCTGACTATCAGAAAGCTTTTCCTCTCAGCATGAGAAGACAACATATTTGTATTTACTTATTAAATACTGGTTGTTTTAGCATCACAAATACAATCCATTAGCTGGGAGTGACCATGAAAAGAGTGGAACATCATGCTAATCTGGTTGGAAGCATCTTGACGTAATGTTACAATGCAACGAATGAAGAAGAATAAACTACCAGAATATAGAAATGTACTCTTCTTGGGATTTTCAGTAGCGACTGGTTGATGCGCAGTTGAGATAATAAGAGAAATATTTGTGATTGGTGTTCGACTACACACTAGAAAGTCGATTTTCTGAATTGCCTTTACAAAAACAGACATTTTAAAAGACTCCTGATTGCTGTGACACTAAATGATGATGAATTCTGACGGGTCCAATATAACACATTCTGTCGGGTCCAATATAACAATGCATCTGGATAAGATTAAAGTATTTGACCACTAGGTGGCAATATTCAATCACACACTAAAAGAAACAGCACAACTGTAGACTGCTTTACGTCTGATTAAATCAGCCCTATGATTTGTAATCAGTATTATTATCAGTTGACATAAATCACTATAATAAGAAATACAGGTGAAAGTAAATGACAATTTGGTTTACTGGTTACTGTGTGGGTATGGTCTAGTAGCCTACTACACCATCTGCAAATCGTTCTGAAAACAGTAGGTCTAATATGAAAAACACCTTTTGATGTTATAGGTTATGTCAATTCCAACTCATACGTTTCTTTATGCGTTGGATAACATGTCCATTTATAACGTTTGAGTTTAAAACGCCATGATGCAACCCTGGACTGGCGCCTCTACAGAATTACTGATAATTACCGTAATTGCTGTCTGCAATTACCGTTGTCCCCTTGAGCTATTTATAATGATTTCTTTTTTCAATTGCAGTAGCAATAATAACACAATAGATGTGAACAATGTTGAACATGATAACGGCATGAATGCAAAAATAAAATTAAGTCAGACAGAACAATAGCATATTTCATAAAATGTATCATGTGATTGAGATTCACAAGTGGTTCATATAATACAATTATATTAAGCAATATCAAATACAACAGCCTAATGAATAAAAATGAAATCATCATGATATCATTATGGTATACTTATTTAAAAGGGATATGATACATACTGTTTAAATTTGTCCTGCATATAGCCATTTATCAAGGACAAATGATTGTCTAGTTCTAAAATACATTATAAGTAGGTCTATAGCGAGTTAGTCCCACGCATACAGACATTATACCTATTTTTAAGGTTGTATTAATATATAAAATTGAGCCTGTGTATGAACTAATATACTACATATAATACTACTACTTATACTACTACTACTACTACTACTACAACTAATAATAATAATAATAATAATAATAATAATAATAATAATAATTTAATAGTTTATGTTTTTCCTGCTGTTATTATTATCAAAAGTATTACTATTAATTATGTTTGTAGCCTAATAGCCTTCTTTGTGGCAAAGGGGCATAGAAATAATAAAACCCAACTGTCACCGATTTTAAGAATTCCGAGGTTTGCTTTACCGAAAGAAGTTGTTCCTGATATCGATCGCCGTGCTGTGTGTTTTACATAGGATTGCTTTGAGGGCAATTGAGTGTCAGTGTCTGCTCGTCTTGGTGGCGCCATGTGCCTTTTTGGATTGCTAATTTCTAACCGCCTGTCGGCTCCACCCACAACAACCACGCTCCCAGTAGTCAAACAGCCTCCACCTCTGCCGGCTGGTAGCCTTGGGAAATGTGTTACCAACGGCGTCTATGTGGCTGGCATGACGAATGACACTGCAGGTCGATGAGTAGGCATATTTGGATTCTTAGGCATAATTAACCCAGCAGACAGATACAGTCAAACAGTGATCAAAACCGAACTATTTATGACAATACAGCTTTAGTCATAGAATAATATTAGTACAATGGCCATTGGTAATGACAATGACAAGAGATTGTGCTTGTGGCCTGTATCTGGGGAATTGTGAATTGCGGAATCACATTCTTGATGGAAATAAGGACTATGAATGAAGGGGATTTCTAACCAATGAGAGTTCAGGGGGCGGAGTTTTGTTACGTCGAGCAGCCAGGCAAAGCTATTTCTTCAACTAAAGACCTACTATCCAAGTCTGTATCAAGTGCTTGTGCTGAGCTGATCGTCGATCGTCTTTGTAGCCTATTATTCCACAGATCAAGGATTACAAACGCGGTATTTCGCCGTTGACTGCGTACCAGAAAAGCAAAGGAGGACAACGGTGACAACCATAATCTTAACAGGAGTGTATTACTTTGCGTAAAGTGGCATTCTGCGTTGCGTTGCCAATAATGCAGGACGGCGTTTAGACACAATTCCCGTTTTTTACGTGGGACAAATAGTGTACAGTTGTGTTTCTTGGAGGATTTTGAGGTAACGTTTTCTACACAGGAATGCATCCCTCTCGGTTATAGCTCCATGTGAACTTTTGTTGTCGAACTCTGCCCAGCGGAATCTGCAACTGGAAAAAGGGCTTGAGCGAAATCTGTTGTAAATGGATCGCCATTCCAGTTTCATTTCCATTTGGTTTCAATTGGAACTTTGTGCCATGGCCGTTCTTCTCACTAAAGGTAATATTATCCATCTACATGAAATACAAAATGAGCAAAACAATTTTATTTCACATTTCGTGATTAAAATCAAACGGAAAGGTGAAACACAATCAATCGGTCGGACTTCGGCACGTCGTAGACTACCAGAGCAGTGGCTTACTCTACTATTTACAATTATTATCCCAGTGCGCCAAAAGCGAGACTCGTGTTTTGGGTTAACCGTGTTTCAGGCCCACACTGTTTCTCCGTAAAGAAATGTTTAACTATTTATTTCAGACGTGGCCTAGCCTACACTTTAAGATATAAAGCACAACATGAACAAACAAAAACATGAATTTTTTTAATAGCCCACTGAATGGCCTCTGCTTTGTAACGATCAGCCTACTTGCCGATGCCTGGGTCATTCCCAGAGAAAACACTGATCTGATTAATTTGGTCTGCTGCCAAACACAGAATCTGCATATTCAGGTCGAAAGGACAACCAGTGATGTTTCTATTCTATCTGTTTATGTGCTGGATTATTAATAGCCTGTTAGTAAGACAATTACCTATCCATTTATATGGTTCTAGCACAAAAAGGCAACAATAATTTAAAACACGAAAACATAATCACACAGCCTACAGCTGTGCTATCTTCTCCTTTGTATTCAGGGGTTGAAAGCTACATAACTGAAATAATAAATACGGTAATAACTAGTTCCGTAAAAGAAAGAAGTCTAATGATAAGGTTAGTGGAAGCTTTTTAGTTGAGACCTCGATACACCCCGCAGCCTTGACCACAAGTAAGCTTGCGTGCGAGACTCTTGAGCTGCGCGTATGCCCCCCTTTACGAGTTTCCATTTGGCTTTAAATTAATTAACTTTGGCAAATAAGCCACTAATTATAAGTTCCACTTTTATAATGCAGACAAATTTGACAATTCTGCACGAAAAATGCAAAATGTATGCTAATTTATTAAGTGTATGATATGCAAACATTATTAGTTTATGCTCTGCTGAGTGCAGATCAGCTCAGTCTCAAAATTTCAAAATATGTTTGGATCAAAGCGGGTAGGACACAATTGGGATGAAATATGGGTTTTTAAAGCTTGTTTGTCTTAAAATATTAAAGTTTATGTGCTGAATAAGAGTGCACTGGGCCTGCAATGAAATTTTCACTTTGTTTGATTACATACATATAACATTACATTGTGTTTTACATACATACATACACACACTGTATTGGGTCAAATAACATGTAATATTTCTAACAAGCCTGTTTTTGGTGTTTTCAGGAGAAATACGATGTTACTGTGACGCACCGCATTGCGTTGCCACGGGATACATGTGCAAGTCGGAGCTAAATGTCTGCTTCACCAGGGTCCTGGACCCCCTCAACACCAACTCCCCGCTCACGCATGGGTGTGTGGACCCCGCCGCCGACGTCTGCGGTGCTCGCTACAGGGGCGTCGACGTCCTCGCCGGCGTCTCGTCCCCGACGGTAGAGTGTTGTCACGACGACATGTGCAACTACAGGGGCCTGCATGACCTGCCAAACGGCAGAGAATCAACAGGTGACTGCCGTACAAGTGTTTGCGGGGAGGGTGGAAGGCCACTAAACTCGCCCGGCAGTTATAGGAGGTTGTACGCTACGAGTGCCCTGCTTGGTTGTACCGCTCCCCTACCTAAGCCGAAGCTTGACATGTCCACGCTCTCTGTGGGTACGCAAATGTAACGCGTTCCGGTCCGATCTGCACCCTCGGTGTTTGTGCGCCACGGGCTTCCTCAATCGCCTCACTTGTTTATGTACAAGAAGTCCTGCCCCCCCCCCCCCCCCCGCTCCTTTCCAAATCCCTCTGTTTTTATAATTCCCACCTTTACTGAACTTCAGTGTAATGCTTAATGGTCTCCAGAAGAGCGTCAGCGAGGGGAGAGAGCAGCCAGTTCACCTTAAGCACTTGGCCCTACATCAGATGTACTTATTTCTTTTTATTGCGTGTGCACCGTGTAATTTTCCCACCGAGTAGGAATGCGCCGTGTAGGGCGAGTAGCCCTCTGCAGGAGTGAATGTTTAGGGGGTGGAGGTGTCAGTGGGGCTGGGGGTGGG
>JAODTR010000013.1:210203-223146 GCA_025399935.1 Amblyopsis rosae | reverse complement strand
TTTGTCTTTGATTTTGGTGCTGAGATAGATTAAAGTTTAATGACTTTCTTGACAAAGCCACAACTTTATAGGTTTTGGGGGAAAAGTCATGCCACACAGTGAGAGACATAGATGCTGTTAAGTGCTTTATTATTTTGCTGAGGTCTCTACATTCAGTGAATTTGTATAAAATTCAGCACTCCTGAATTGTTACCGCAGACTCCTAACCAAACTGTAATTGAATAAAACTTTATGAGATCCATTTGGCAAAGTAGGTGATTCGGTAACATTTTTGTGGGCAAACCTGTCTAGAACAGGCACACACATAAGATAATTCAGTGAGTCATGAAGATTATACTATACAGATCTGATGTTAGGGCAATATTGGGGGAAGCACCAAAACAGAGACATTCTGTTTTCTCTTTAATTTAATGTAATATATTTATGTTAATTTCTGTTAATCTGGGCGGGACAGCTGTCATTCACATTTTACACACGTGTACTCACGTATTTTAGATCAAAATGTCATCTGATTAATGTACCTTATATAATTAAAAACAAGTCAGTGTGCTTGACGGAAGATAGAGCTAAAATATATGAACCGCTCACTTATCTGGCACAACCCTAGCTCTGGTGTAGGATACACAGGCATGTTGACTTCAGCAAACTATAGTGCTCTCCAACAAAAGTACAGGACATAATAATGCTAATAATACATGATTATTACTGTCTTTTGATTGCATGGCTGCAAGTGTAAACAGCACACTAACATCCCGCAAGGCTGCAGGCAGCTAGCTAACCCAACCTTAATATTTGTATTGTTCCACCACGGTTGCTCAGCATCATTGTATCACCACGGTAACTCAGCATCATTGTATCACCACGGTAGCTCAACATCAGTGTATCACCACGGTAACTCAACATCAGTGTATCACCACGGTAACTGAACATCATTGTAACACCACGATAGCTCAACATCAGTGTATCACCACGGTAACTCAACATCAGTGTATCACCACGGTAGTTCAGCATCATTGTATCACCAGGGTAGCTCAACATCAGTTTATCACCACGGTAACTGAACATCATTGTATCACCACGGTAGCTCAACATCATTGTATCACCATGGTACCTTGTGTTTAGCTACATTAATGCAACACTTTAAAACATGTTGTTTTAATGTGGTGCTCCTGACTGCGCTGCTTGCATCAAAGGGTTTTAAAGCGGTCTAGTTCTCCTCCTTCACTTCCACTTCACAACGTAAAAATGAATATGGCTTATCCACCTTGACCTTTGGTTACTTGGCAACATTACAATTAAACAATCCCAAGCCCTGCCCCTTTTCCCCTGTCCTCCAATTGAGGACAGGGGAATTGAGTTTTTTTTTGGTCTGTTTTCCTGTAAAAGCTTTCTATGTTTTTTTATCCAAACTAGTTACAGTAACTAGGTTGGACAGGTGAAAGGGGCGGGGCTTGGGATCGGCCAATTGGGTGCTCCATTGAATTATAGGATTCTCCTGGGTCTTATCAACTAGTTTTTTTCTGTTGTGGTTTCTATGGTGCAAATGAACCAGTTGTCGTGTTAGCTTGTAGATTAGATTGTGGAGTCCGTGCCTGGGAATGGTTTTCCCTGGAGTTGGTAAACACTGATAAAGTTAACAGGCAGATGCACCTCACTCTCACACACAAACACACAAAACAGCTGTTTTCCAGCGTTGCTTTTCTCCTGTATAATTCCCTGTGTTCACCCCCCGCCTCCCTAAACACAGGCGTGAGAATGCAAACACAGGTCACCTCTGCATACGTGCCTTAAGGTGATAACAAAGACCCGAGGAACTAGGTATAACACCTCCCAGTCATAAACCTCATTCGTACAATGACGGATCATCTCTGTCGTCATTTTCTTCGGAGCAGAGGCTCAGCAGCTAACAGTGTAATTCCAGCCGCACCAGACCTATCATTTAACCCTAAAAACTGGTTTCAACCAGCTCGACGGGACTTTCTGACTCCGAGAGAGACCAAAACACGTTGGCTTAAGGCAGTCGCTGCGTCCTTAATGCTACTGTACGCTGAGGCTTCCGGAGGGAACTGGATCGTCAACAATGTTGCTGACCACCATTCATATTCTATTAGTATGGATGACAAAGTCTAACAAGTAGACACATGAGGCAAAACAATTGCACAAGGAGAGAGTTTATGACTACTGAATCCTGTGAAATTAACCGTCCTTTATTTGTCACAGAAACAAAATGGTCACCTTCCCTCTCCTCCTCCCCTTACCCATCTCCCTGGGTTTGTTCTGGTGCCAAGTTCTAATGGATGTGGTGGTGAGCACAGCTCTGGGTAGTCACAGATGCAGACTAAAGATACTGAGGTGAAGATTTTAGTGTCCTCTGTAATAGACAGTGTAGAGTTGCATAGCTCAACGTGACAAGTCTTAATGCAAGTGGAAAATAGCCCAGACCACTGTAAAGACCTTATCTAGAGTTTAAGAAGTAATATTACTTGATATTATAAATCATTGTGTGATTTGGCGCTCTGTGGCTTATGTTCCACAAGGCCTGTTCCATGAAAGGGCTGTCTTCACAATACGCTCTGATACATTCTTACAGTTAACTGTATGTGGGACTGTCCGGATTCTGATTGTGGCAGTTTTTCAGCGTTGGTAGCGCCCACATTTTGGGATGTACTCTAACTTGACACACCGGTATTTCAGTTTGTAGTGTGGAAGTGATGAACACAGAGATAGATTAGTTTAATTCAGTCGCTGCTGTGTTTACAATATTGACCTGGCCCAGTGTATAGATGACTATATATATAAATTATAGGTGTCAAATATATTTATATATATATATATATATATATATATATATATTACCTTGTATATATACAGTATGTATATTTTGGCACTGGCAATTACACAAATCGTTTTTTAGTGTAACGCATAATAAGCCTTTCGATAAATATTTACCCCTAATATTCTCCTCTTGTTTTCTCTTCATTCATTCATGTTTGCAAAAGACCCAACAAGCAGCAGACAGACACATTGAACAGCAATGAAAAGAAGAGGAGGGGGGCTTGATGAACAGCAGGACCGCCAATGGCCCACGTCAGCTAAGAGGACAGACAGATAGTAGACAAATATTTACCGTCTTGTCCGGTGGCCCCATTCCCATGTGTGCTTAATGACAGACAAGGGTGTTTGGAGGAGACCGTGTTTAATCACCAGCTCTCCACACAAACATTTCTGTCCAAGTGTGGGAGCTATGGATTGTGTATGCAAGTGGAAGACGGCAGTTTGTGTGTGAGTGTGTTCTGTGTGTGTGTGTTCTGTGTGTGAGTGTAATGTGTGAGTGAGTGTATGTTGTATGTGAGTGTTGTGTGTGTGTGTGTGTGTGTGTGTGTTGTGAATGTGTGTTGTGTGTGTATGTGTTAATTTAAGTGATTCCAGGGCGGGGCTTTAGTGGGTGTGTGTGATTAGGGAGGGGAGTTACTAGGGGTTACCAGCTCTTCATTATCTAAACAGTGTTTACTTTGGCCACTGAGAACCCCCCAAAGGGATGTTTAGACAGAGCTCCTCAGCAGCTAACGCTCAAACCATTAGCACACGCACACGCACACACACACTGAAGCCAAGGCATTTAGAACACACGCACACACACACACTCTCTCTCTCTATCTCTCTCTCTCTCTCTCTCTCAGCTGCCCAGCGTAAAAGATAGGATAAATATAAAGGATGGAGCCTCATTGTCAGTTATGATAGCAGAGTCTATATTTTTGGCATTGTTTATATCTATGGCACTCGCCCACACACACGACTTACATTTCCCAACCTTAAACAAGTGTGGAAGAATACACACAGTGGCTTGCAAATAAAAACCTAATAATAAATAAAAATACAAATAAAATAAAATAACTCCTGTCACAAAAAGACATCATATCGTCCCCCCTCCCCATGGAAAGCGCACGCATAGTCCCCCGCAATGAAGAAAATGCTGATGGTGAGCGGTCGCCTAATTGGAGCTGGCAGCAAATGAGCGTGCAGGGGCCAGTGTTGGCGGGAAAAAAAATAAGCCAAACGGAGAGATTGAAAGAGCCACGTACTGTAAGTACTCCATGGGTATATGTGAAACACAGAACAGTAGTGACTGCAGGAGGGATTTCAACCGACGGCTCGCTTATGGCAACACGGCTTGTTTCTGCCATTGCGCCCCTGGAGTAATGTCAGCGTATGTGTGCGTTTACATCCCATGAGGAAATAGCTTCCATTTGTGTGGAGATGCAAGGTTTCCACTGTGGAAACGAGGCCTGGTTTCTCTCAGCCATGGGGCTGTCATAGTCAGGCTACAGCCGAGTTGGCATGCCTATAGCATGACAGGACACGCGCAGACCCAAAGTGCACGTGCGTGCACGGGATGCAATAAAGCCCAGGTTTGCTGGAGATGACGTCCTGTGTGGCGTGCAAATTGTATTTCGTGTTTTTCCCATAAAGACTCAATGTGATGCTCTCTGACTCAGACTTATAGAGTAAAGTTTTAATGTCCCCGAAGGGCATTTTGGCTCCAACAGCACCTGCAGATATTTTTATATATACATATTTTTTTTAAACGGTCGGAATTACATATTTCTATACACTATGTGAAGGGAACAGCGTATAGATGTAAAAGAGAGGGATAACTGTCTCTTGTCTCCTTTCAATCTTTTTATCTCTCAATCAAACATAACAAAAATGTGTTATTATATAGGCTTCTGAGTTTGGGTTGTGCTCCCTGTCGTTCTTAATCTGCTCGGTCAAAGAGGAGCTTATCGTACTCTTATCAGGAACACTTCCTGCTTCTGAGTAGGCCTCCAGATAGAGTACAGCCCTCACAGGTGGGGGTCTCGAGTGAGCCAACCGACTCATATCATTGCGCGCACACACACACACACACACACCCACACGCAAATGCATGCACGCAAACACACACGCACGCACACACACACACACACACACACGCAAATGCACGCACGCAAACACACACACACACGCAAATGCACGCACGCAAACGCACACACACACAGTGGACACAGTCCTTAGATACTTTGAAAACACATGGCATGTTATGTGCTGTTTAGTAAATATATTTAAAAAAAAACGGCCGCAAAAACACCCATCCTTTGAAGATCCCAGCATGCCTTGCAGCGTCACAACCTCTCCAGCATATATGGATTCAGTTAGAAGAGCCCGCTATATAGAACGTTCATATTTTGTCTTTATGGGCATGTAGAACATTCTGTTTATATTATAATGCACCACAGAACGGTCTATTAGCATGTAATAGCCTACTTGGCAAGCGTCCAAACAATGCATAAAATAAACATTGTGTGTATCCGTAACTGTTGCGTCAGACCCTGGTGAATGTAGTAACAGAGGAGCATTGATAAATGTGATAAAAGCAGCTTAGGAATAATTTGATGTCTTGAATTGCGTTAGCGGAGAAGCCTCGGGGCAGCCCGGACAGTGCACGTAAAACATTGAGATTGGTCAAGCAGATTTACTTCACCTTGTGTGTGACTGCTGTGATTCCACTGGGATCCCAGCCAGTTAAGAGCACACGGGCACACACACCCACACACACAAGTATACGCACGCACGCAGACATTCACGCACAAACACACACACACACACACACACACACACACACGCATGCACAGGTACACAAGCATGTATACGCACGCACAGGTACGATCGCACACATCACGCTCTACCCACTGCCACCCCAAACATGAACATCTCTCTCTCTCTCTCTCTCTCTCTCTCTCTCTCTCTCTCTCTCTCTCTCTCTCTCTCTCTCTCTGTGATCTCGACCGACACAAAAGCAGCATTCTCTCTTTTAACAAGATGTTTTAATTGCGCCGGAGCGCTTTCGACTCCGAGACGGGGCGGTTTTAGCCCTCTTTGAAAGCTACAGAGGCACTCTTTCTTTTGACTTAAGAAGTTTAAACATCCCAGATGTGTAAGTCACATCGGATAAGGGCCTGTGGTAGTCTGAGGAATAACACTAAATATTGATTCAAGCTGGTACGCCTGTCGCTGAGGAGGTTGAGACTCCTTCCTGCGGAGGTTTGGGTCTTTGATTTTTGAAAGAAGCCTGTAATTGATCTACAAGAGCCCAGCAAACTCATTCTCTCCTCACCCAATCGTACGGCTTCTGAGGAAGAAGGTGTTGCGTCTAATGAATATGAATACGTAGGAATATAACCACGCCCCTTGTTTGTTCTTTAATCACACCATTTGGAAGTGTGTGTGGGGGGGATGGGGGGTATAGCCAGCTATTGCAAACACAATTTAATAATACACTTTATGTCAAATTCACCAAATATCTCATCTCATTTTGCTAGCTTACCCTTCTCTGTGCATGTCGATAATATTCTGATGCTTCCACACAGCCCTGGCTCCGTAAATTGGAACATAAAAATTGGTGAACACCGCTCACATTAACAAAGATTGTACTGAACCTTTCTACGTGTGGGGCAGCGCCGCTGAGGACCACGGAGGGATATTGTTTTGATTTGAGCTGGAAGTTAGCAAGCGTTCTCCAGAATGACTGACCCAGCCTTAAACATCTCTTGAAAAGGTTTTTGCTTCTCACATTATACAAGGAAACACTTTGAATCTTACTTTATTGCTTTCTGCATTGCTCCCATGGGAACGCATGGTACCAGACATGACCTAAATGGTGTGGTACTCTGGGGCTTGCAAATCCTGATAATGTTGGGGTGGCCAGTGTGATGGCTGATAAGGTTGTCTACCAGAACATAGACAGATAAGAGTGATAGTCAGAGGGGGTCTGCCCCTCAAGGAAGACACACTGAAATAGACCAGTATACGCTTTGCAAGATAAGAGCTAAAGACACAAAACAAAGGTCTCTCTAGAAGTTACAACGTGAATAAATGGTGTATTTGTTTTGAGACTTGATCCCAACACACACACACACACACACACACACACAAGGTGTGTTCAAATAGGAAAACAAAGGCAAACATTTGCAAACATATTCAAACAGTTTTCCGGTTGCTTTGAGTTTGCCGCAAACATTTACAAACACATTTACAAGTTAAAAGGAAAGCCGTTTGCTACAAACGTTTGACTTTGAACGCACCTCTGCGCTCTGACATGCGCTTCTCTGTGTGTGCACGTCACAGGCCACTGTGTAGGCTATGTGTGAGGCGTGCTAGAGGTCTGCGAATGCGGATAGGAGTGGTCGTGGTTTGTCCCTGGGGCCATTTCCCTCGCCTGTCTGGAGATAAGACTCTCATCCAAAAAAATTCTTCCCTCCCACCTTCCCCCTCCCCTCTCTCCCCTTTCTTTACCTCTCCTCTCCTCCCCTCTTCATTCTGACCTCTGTCTATACTCTACCTCTGATTTCTACCTATATATTAAATCATTTCCACCTGCTTGTCAATTGTCTTTATAATTGTCTTCGCTATCTTGTTTGGTCTCCTCCCTCCAGTAGCTGTTGCTTTTATTAAAAATCATGACATTTTGTGTCTTTGCATTTCTAGTAAAACTGTGTTGGAATTTCAAGCAGGTCCTGATCCAGTTATACGTATTAGGTTACGTATGTTTCTGTGAAGCGCAATAATGCTAGGAAACAGCAATAATAAACCACCAGTGGAACCGAGCTTGCTGTGAAGAATGAGACTCCCGGGCCACTTTTGTTTCACGTCTATAAAAAGATTAATTTCCCTCATCGCTAAATAATGCACTCCAGTGTACCAACAGTCGCGTTCATGCTCGGTGGCTGCGTGACAAATTCCCCCATGTTTTGTCGGTTAGCGGGGGCCTTTGGGGCAACGGTGACCCCAGACTCACCTCTGTGCGCAACGCCGGACCCGCGGGAGGCAAGCCACTCTGCCCCAATAATGAGATCATTACCAACAGTTAATTAAAAGCGATGCGTCTTCTAAAGTGTTGCCCCGTATCGCATTGTGAACGAACAATTGCGTCCCTTGTGGACGCCCAAGGATGAAAGGGTGAGCCAAATGGAGGAGAACGCCCATTGTCGCGCTCCTGAGAAACTGTCTTCTGTCGTTTTTTTATTTTTTATTTATTTTTTCCTTCAATGAATTCTTTGTGTTGTGTGTGTGTGGAGGGGTCCGGGAGGGGGAGGGGGGAGGGGGAGGAAGGGGGTGGTCAGTTCTCCAGGGTTCGCAGGGGGACAGTACTCCACCAATGCAAGCCGTGCCCTGTCCCAGTATCACCGGGCTGGGGTCTGGGGAAGGAAAGGCGGCCTGGAGAGACTGAAGTGAAACCAAGAGTCCCAGTCAGGGATTTAATAATAACACTGGGAAAATAGAATTATCCATGATCCAATCTTTGTTTTTATGAGAATATTTAACATTCATAAAAGTGTTGGCCAGTGTTGGTTGCCTTTTGGCTACCAAGGAATTTCTCCCCCTTATTTTGATTGCTTTTTCCACAATGAAAAAGGCCCGTGTTGCTCTTGCGTATCGAAAACATGAAAATGCCCTGAAACAATCTCCACTACGTGTTTGCCTGTGTGAGAATGTTCTCTCTCCAGCCTGGAGTCTACAACACAACCCATGACCCCCTCCTGGACGATAGCGCTGGCGGACATAATGTACTGTGTTCCATAGCTGCTACGGTTAGATTGAGGCTCTTTATTTTATCTGCTGTGCGCTCAGCCATTCGCCCTTGGGGCCTTGGAAGAGGTATATGAATTTGGCAGAAAAGTGTGTTGGAGTTATCTACTGCTCTGGTCCCACAATCCCTATCTATGGCAGCCCTTCTGTGACCTTCATGGTACGCCTGAAGGACACCATCTGTCCTGACTCCATGGCAGCAGGACAACGAGGGGAACAGCATAAAAAAGGCCTTCAGAGATAAGCTACTTTAACCAGTCGGGAAAGTGGTGATGGAACCGAGCTTAAATATTGAACAAATATCGCAGTGACGTGATTGTTGATCAAAGAGTGCACAGTTTGTCTGAAGCAGTCCGAGCCTCTGGACTGTATGTCTTAGCTTAGGAAACGTTATAGTGATGATGTAACGCGGGAATCACGGGAACCAAAACCCGGCTATTGTTTAGCTCATAGTACAGGAGGTAATTGTCAAGATATTTCACATAAGCTTGTCTTAAATTACGACCGAGGAGGAGCCAAACCAGCCAAACCAGAAAAAAAAAAAAACATGACATGCCAGAGAAGGGAATGCGGAAGGTCAGAGTCAGGGGTGGGTCTGCGCGCGTTTGATTAGTGGCTTGGTGACAGGTACAGAGACATGTTCTCTCACACTGTCTCTTTGGCCTGACGCATTGACGGGCAGCTCATCCCATCGAGGAAGTTGACCTCCTTCCTTGTCTGTGCCTAGATTGTTGACAGTTGAACTCAACATCAAAACAAATACACACAGGCTGGTACAGTCGTGTGTGGTGCAGTCTGCACCATTTTCCTATTTACGTATTCCCATTTACGCAGACATATTATTATTCAGAACAGAATCGCTTACAGCACCTTTAACCCCTGGTGAAAAGCGCCGGTCGGCCCGTCAGGGAGCCACGAGGCAAGCGTGCGTCATTCCATGCATTCTCCTCCATTACGTAAACGGCACTGCAGCAGGTCGCCATGGCGCCTTGTCACCCTCTTCCGCCCTGCAGGTGTGTAATTAACGCTAAGCTCTCCTGTTCAAACGGCATAATGGCACGATGTACACACACGCAGGAACACTCACAGGTCTGTGAGAAAATTCCTATTCCTAAATTTATGGATGCTTTGTTTAGTTTTTCCACATTTCATTCATCTATATTATATAGTATATATACAGTATGTTGATGTTTGAAATGGATCAAAACTGAAAAACCTCTCCCATAGGGTGCTCCCTCTGGAACCCCTGCCCCACACATTGGAAACGCATTGTTGCGTGCGGTCTGCACCGCTTGTTTGTGTTACAGAGCCAGGGCTGTGTAGAAACACTGAATATTTGTTCTGTAAGCTAACAGACCGCGAGGAGATTGGTGTATTAGTTAACAATGACTTAATATACCTTTAAAAACAACGCACAACAGTTTCGGGTGTAATCTCATTTCATAGTAGCCTATATGCGTTGATGCCTTTGTTCCGTCCCGCCACACCCCAACCTTTCTCCGTTGTCTCCGGGGGATTAGAGGGCAGATGTCTGCCTGTGTCCACCCCTCACGAGCAGGCTCCTGGATGACGAAGACGCAGGCCGAGTTCTGTCCCCATGGGGGTGTGGGGGGGGGGGGGGGGATTAGTCGCGATCTGACAAGTCCGCAAAGACTCATATACCGCAATGGTCAAGGGAAGTGGAATATTATTAAGGGACTGCACTTTTCTAACCAGTTTTCCAGGGTGGTGAAACGGAGTAGCCATGGTACATAATCATATTTATATACAAATAGTGTATTCTTTGTTGGACGCAACTCAGATGTTTTGTGATGAAAAGTATCATGTGCTTGACATTGACTCTCAAAGCTGTCTACAAAAATGGAACATAAATTAAAATAATGAAAATGTTTTTCCTTCTCTCATGTCGGTTGGTATTTTAATGTCATATCATTTCCTCCAATGAGAGAGTCTTGAAGAGACAGGGCTTTGAAAGGCTTCCAATGTATTCTATTAAAGAAATATCATATAATTTGACTATTTTTTCCTTTCTCTACCAGAGGGGTCCCTGTGAACAAAAAGCACTCCCACCATCCCACCAACATCTGTTTGTAATGCCGTCCAATTCTGGGTACTGGGCAACTGTGGAGAGGAAAAGGAAGACAGTGCTTTTTGTCATTTGATATGCTCCTATGCACACACAACAAAGCAAGGGAAACATATCCCTATGTCTAGAGATGGAAAATATGGAGGAGATTTTTTTTTATGTGTTTCCGTCAAGGGTCACAGTCAACGTGACATTGACTGTGCGTTTCACATGGAGTTAAAGCCGTTGGGCCTCCTTTGCAACGGCTTTGTTGGAGTCCAGCAAATTTGCCTTTTGTTTTTCAGTATGGTTTTGTTTCACTCAATGTTCCTGCTCTGAATTGGACTTCCCCATTTCAAAGACGCCACAGAGATTTACTGATCTATTTTGTTTAACTTTCCAATTACTGCTCCCATTTCAGAGGACACATCCGTTTTCCATTACCTTGCTCCACAACATCCTTAATTGACAGTGTGCCCGCGAGACAGGAATATGATGTCACACGGGCCTTTTACTTCTTAAACATGCAGAGTGGCGTCCATTTACTGGCCAACACATGTCTGTGAATACCTCTCACGCTTGTTGTGTCTGTGACACATTGCACGGGCATGTTGTCACAGCAAGAACCGTTAGGAGACATTTGAGAACAGAGGAGTAAACAGACAGCAAGATGTTGTGTAAATGTTACTACGTCTGTGTGTGTGCGCGCGCGTGTGCGTGTGACTCTATAGTAACCTGTTAACACTAATTTGGTGGAGGAAGCATTAATTTGGCTAAAGATAGTCAGTTTCTTTCCGCTAGTGTTACAGTGGAGCAGAGTGTTTTTAAATGTTAAACTGTAACCCTTGTGTAGTGCCAGGGAGTGATGACAGACAGACAGACAGACAGACAGACAGACAGAAGCTCACTGTACACTGCAGCAGCACAGGAAACAAACCAGTATCATCAAACATGGCACATAGACTGTTTGGTACAACTGCTAAATGATGAGTGCAGCAAACTAAGTGCTTCAGTTGGCTGAGGTAAGACAGCTCAGCTGAGAGGGCCAGGGAGGAAGATCGAGAGAGAGAGAGAGAGAGAGAGAGAGAGAGAGAGAGAGAGAGAGAGAGAGAGGCACAGACAGTGGGAGCTTGATCAAAAGAGATTGAGAGAGAGAGACACACAGAGTATGAGCTAGATAGAGAGAGAGAGGAAGAGAGAGTAAACTGAGAGAGCGCAATAGACAAGAGAGAGAGCTAGCTAGACAGAGGGCAAGTGAGAGAGAGACAGAGAGAGAGAGAGAGAGAGAGAGAGAGAGATACAGGGAGAGGGAGAGACAGAGAGAGAGAGATACAGGGAGGGAGATACAGGGAGAGAGAGAGAGATACAGGGAGAGAGAGAGAGAGAGAGAGATACAGGGAGAGAGAGAGACAGAGAGAGAGAGATACAGGGAGAGAGAGGCGACGTGCTGGCTGACTGATCTGGCCAGACAGCTCCAGCTGGAGATCAAAGCAACGCTGCTCCTGAAGGACAGGAGGAGGGAGGGAGGGAGGCTGGAGGTGTATCAGACTGCCAGATGTTCCCTCTCTCCGTGTCTCATCATGCTTAGTAATTACATGGCACACCATGTGACCCCCCCCATGCCACCCTTTATGCCCCCATTATGCCCCCCAGGACATTAAAGTGCTTTGCCTGGCGGGGTGCTGGACGTAGATTTAGATGCAGGAACATCCACCTCCCCCCCCCCCTCCACAGCCCTCAGAGAGCTGGCCGTGATTCGGGGCAATGATGTTAGCGTGGTGTTTGTGTGTTGTTTTCCATGTTGGTTATGTGTTTTATGTGTGTTGTATGTGTGTTGGCTGTGTGTTGGTTGTGTGTTGGTTGTGTGTTGTTTGTGTGTTGTTTTCCGTGTTGTTTGCATGTTTGTGTGGTGTTTGTGTGTTGTATGTGTGTTGTATGTGTGTTGACTCTCCAGACTTTCCGCTCAACACGGTCCCCATAATGCCCTGCAGCCTCAACACGGTCCCCATAATGGCTGCCCTGCAGCCTCAACACGGTCCCCATAATGCCCTGCAGCCTCAACACGGCCCCCATAATGCCATCCAGCCTCAACACGGTCCCCATAATGGCTGCCCTGCAGCCTCAACACGGTCCCCATAATGCCCTGCAGCCTCAACACGGCCCCCATAATGCCATCCAGCCTCAACACGGTCCCCATAATGGCTGCCCTGCAGCCTCAACACGGTCCCCATAATGCCCTGCAGCCTCAACACG
>JAODTR010000013.1:199195-210103 GCA_025399935.1 Amblyopsis rosae | reverse complement strand
CGAGGTACTTGAACTCCTTCACTTGGGGTAAGGACTCATTCCCTACCCGGAGTAGGCACTCCATCGGTTTCTTGCTGTTTCTTGTGGGACAATATATCAACCAACTAAAATAGTTATCGTGACAGGCCTACATCCAGTCGTTTGTTCTTGTGAACGTGACACCCTATTATTGCAGATGGCTATAGTATCAAGACCCCTACACACCGGTTTATCCCAGTTTGTCTATTTCTGGCACACATTAGGTGGACAGTCTATTGTGTTGGTTTATCACAGTGTTGGTGTGCAGCATGCCATTTGAATCCCTCTGGTTTCCTCCTTGAACAATCCCTGTCCAGCTGTGGTTGACTATGAGCCTTTATTGTAGAGGAATCTTGCTCAGTATAGCCAATGCTTCGAAAGCATTTTGCGTATGTCTGAACACACGTTAAGTGGAGATGGAAAATACAATTCCACACAAAAGTGAATTAGTTGGTGAGCACATCCAAACGGTTTGCGATTCTAATGAAATGTATTGGCACCAACAGATAAGCGTCACATTTAGTTTTCACTATTTGAACAATGCAAAATGATGTAGCTAAAAATCATGTTCATGATCATGTTGTTCATAAAGAAAACAATTGCCTGGTGTCTACTCTTTACCCCATATTGACTTTCCTAGAGCATATAGTAGTCTATATGGGTTTCCTAGGTATCTTTTCGAGGATACTTCCAGGTAAGCACCTTTCGTGCAGTCAAACCCATGACTTTTCATTCTCTCTCTGTCTCGTCCTCTCTCTGCCCTCAGTTGCACTATATCCACCCCCCAGGTGCTGATTGAACCATAGCATCGTGTGATCATCGGAGCAGTGATCATTTGTGTTGTGTTGTACATGTCGAGCACAACCGACAGCCTCCACCAAGCTCGCTCTCGCTCTCTCTCTCTCTCTCTCTCTCTCTCTCTCTCTCTCTCTCGCTCTCTCGCTCTCTCGATTCTTTGAAGTCCTGAGGCTGGAGAGGCCTGCATTATTGATGCTGTGGGACTGATCCGCTGCTCTGGAGGCTTATTTTCTGCTCCATTACTAGGCTCCCATTGGCCGCACAGCTTTACCATTCAACCTGAGCTAGCCAAAAACGTTTTGCTGGCGCTGCTTTCTAGGAAGCGCTATTTTAATATATTATAGCTTATAGAGTACTGTATGTCTCCATTGTGTGCTCTATAGTGACTGTAGCTGTCACATATACGTTAAAGCCCTGTCACATGCTTGCAGTATATGCCTGAATTTAGTTAGAATAGAGTTTTTGTTTTACTGGTTGTCAGACAATGACAAAATCCAATCAACAATGATCTCTCATACCATAAATACATTTTATGTTGCACGTGAACAATATTGCTGTAATTTATAGATCTTCTGGAAATCAATATGTTAATATGCTTAGTAAAAACACAAAGCTAAAACGTATACACTATTTGTAAGAGAACCATTTAGCCTTGGGCCTGGCCAAAGGCAGTGCATCTGTGGCTGTCTGTGTGTTTGCTTAAGTAATTCTGAAGGGCTGAGGCAATCCACCCAGAACTGGGTCAGGGGGATTAATTTCCTGGTCCAGCCAGGCCAATTGCAGTTAATTGCAGATTAGCACGTGGAGGTTTCAGCTCCAAGAAGATCTGCCTTTAGCAAGAACTGGAAGCGTAATGTTGCTGTTCACAGGCTGATGACCAGGAGTCATTTGTAGAATAGTCTGATGTGACAGAGATTTTAGTTAGATGATTTATTTTTAAGTAATTTCTCTTTGGGTACGAGCAGATTTTATGTGACAGGTAGGTGCTTAAAAATTGTCCTTCAGCATGCTTATGTTGCCTTCTACCCAAATAAAAAGTCAATGCAGTTTAATAAACACCACCCATTATATTCTTTCATAATGTTCCTTCAAAAATATGCAGTTAAATGTGCGACATTAGTTTAGTCCAAATAACTGTGACCTTTTAGACAGCATGTGTTTTGTATAACCATTACAAGCAATTCAGTGTGACCTTGCTCTGCAGTGGTAGAAGCAGAAATGAATAGCCTTGTGTGTAGTGCTGCCTGTGCCTTTACAACAACAGTGTCATGGGAGCTTAGTGACTCTGTTAGTTGTTGGAGAAGGCCAAGCAAGAAAGACAGCCTTTCAGACACTGTCACGAGACAGGCTGCCACTACTAATGTGTGCATACTGTACTGGGGTTGTTGTAGTAGGACGTTTATCCCCCAGGGGACTACCCTGTGTGTTTATCTATTTACACATGGTTTCTCTTTGCCTCTCTCTCTTTCAAGGTATCACACATATGCCATGGTATGTGTACACCCTTGTCCTCCAGTTTGGTTTCATTTTCATAGCTGCTTTTGTAACGATGCTACTATACTGTATGCTTCTTACTGCACTATAATTATAGCTCTTTTTTTCTTTTAAAATGTCACCCTGATTTGTAAATATTTGTGTATATTTTGTTTCCACATCGCGTGTATGAAGTTAATATGCGATATTAACTTCATACACGCGATGTGGAAACATAATTTACAGGACTCCATTGTAAATGACTCCACAATTCAGGATATTGTTGACTCCATCATAATGGGTGTTGCCATATTTGGCATAGTCTCATTAAGGGATGTTTTCATGCTCAGGAGGATATTATATCTGACAGCCTGAAGACCTTATTGCTTGTATTTCTTTCTCTCTTCTACTGTATATCTAGCCAAACACTTTTCCTTCTCCTAATCAATGCTTTTTAAAATAGTTTTTATGATCCTTATCTGTTTTAAAACAAAACAACGAGCTAATAATAAACAGCACTCTAAAATCCTCTGCACTGTATCTCTCCCTCTCTATCTCTCTCTCGTATCTCTCTCCCTCCTGAAGGTATTGGCAAAAATGTAATCTGCGACCGTACCGCCACGCCTCTAGACGCCTTCCGAATGATGTCAGCGGCCCAGTACTACCCCAAGCTGCTGAGCATCATGGGTAACGTGTTGCGTTTCCTGCCAGCCTTTGTTCGGATGAAGGAGCTGTTAGAGGAAGGATATGTCGGGGAGCTGTTGGTCTGTGAGGCCCAGGTACAGCGGTTAAGTGTGATTTCTTGTTTTGTTTCCTTGATTTCCTTTTTGCATTTGTATGCTGTATTCCTAATCATACTTTCTGTTATGCACTTCATATCAAGTCATATCTATTGACATATTTTGTCTGATAAGCCAACATTTAAGTTAAAAGGTTTTTTCCCCCCCCTAAATTGATTGGGTGTCTAACTGGAAGTGGAAGCATAGGTCAGAGATGATTGGATACAATCCAAAAATGACCTTGTACCTGGGGCAAACTTATATTTATTTATTTATTGCAATTCTCTTTTGTGGGAACCCCATTCCTAAATCCATCCTTTAGACAACACAATTTACAACACAACTGGGGAAAATAACTTTTCTTAACACCTTTTAAAAGGTTGTGTGTACACAGTTATCCCCCAGGGGACTAGCACCTTTTATGCATGTTATGTGTTTGGAGTAGTCTCATATATTGCACTAGTTGCTGGTCTATGTAGTTTATGACCTTATAAATATGCGTATATATCACTGATTATACAAACACATTGGCCAGTTGACCACAAAACATCCTTATCAAATAGTTATTTAGAGCATAATATATTCTTATAGTACATTATTGCAGAAGTCAAGGGTTCATGTTCTCCACTGTGTTAATGATTTTCCAGTGATTAGTCATTATAAAAACACATTCGATATTTCAGCGACTTGTTCAGGACGCATGTGCAAATGTAGCCTTGTGAGATCATCCTCGTGAGCTTCAGTATGACTTTGCCTGGAGAATCAGTCTGGAGAACATGGAAATCGGGTCTCAGGTCGGTAAACCTACCGTGTGGCCAATCGGCGTCGTAGTTTAGCTACGGGGGGCGTGGTTTAGGTGTGGCGAAGGCAACTTGAAAACAACTCAAACGACAATGGCGGGTCCTACAGAGTATAACATTTAAGATTGTTGAGCAGTTTGATTAGAATGTATTAGAGCAAAGTTGTTTGTTTTCACTCTTCTCCCGACTTTTCTACTGCAAGAGTGGATAATAACAGGCTCTGCTGGTTCACAGGTTCGTCCAATCACATGACACAGTATTGTTTTGAAAGAGCCTCCCCACGTGGATGTGTCTAACAGACACAGGTATCTGGTGTGTCAGGTTAGCTTAAACGCGGTGTCACACAGAACATTTAAACGGCAACAAAGCTATTATGCTAGCTAAAAAAATGTGTTATCATAGATTGCTGCTTCGGTGTAACGTGTCCCTCTAGTGCTTTTTCAGAACAGGGATCCTTGCATATTTGCGTTCCAGCCATATCGGCTTTTGTCAGGGCAAAAGGCATGCTTTTAATTGTCGCTACGATTATACAGCCACGTGAAATGAATAGCCTTTTACATCTATTACCCTCTGGAGTGACCCATTCATTGATGTAGTCCTTTTCCAAACTTTCGGCCAGTTGTAGCAAATGCCGATTGGTTAAAGGCTGTCCAATAGCTTCAAAATAACAGAGGTGTATGCCCAGTAGAAGGCAACCACTGTTGGAGCGTGGCCAGATCCAATAATCACCAAGTAAAAGTGAAGTGACTATTGTGTCTGGTTACACCAGGCTAGCATGCGCTTGTGTGTCAGAATAAACCTCCTCCTCCACCTCCATCCAGGTGCATGGTGGGAGCCTGCTGGGCAAGAAGTACAACTGGAGCTGTGACGACCTGATGGGGGGCGGCGGGCTGCACTCGGTTGGCAGCTACATCATCGACCTGCTGACCTTCCTGACGGGCCAGCGGGCCGTTAAGGTGCACGGCTTCCTCAGGACCTTCGTCAAGCAGACGGACCACATCCGGGGCATCCGCCAGATCACCAGCGACGACTTCTGCACCTTCCAGATGGTGCTGGAGGGCGGCGCCTGCTGCACCGTAACGCTCAACTTCAACGTGCCCGGCGACTTCCGCCAAGAGGTGACGGTGGTCGGGACGGCCGGGAGGCTGACGGTCGGCGGCACCGACCTGTACGGGCAAAAAAACGGCGGCGGCGGCGGCCCGGAGCTCCTTCTCAAAGACGCCACGCCCCTGGAGAGGGCTTCCCTGCCGGAGAAGGCGTTCAGCGACATCCCCTCGCCGTACCTCACGGGCACCATCCGCATGATCCAGGCGGTGCGGCGCGCCTTCGAGGACCAGGACGACAGGCGCACGTGGGACGGCCGGCCGCTGACGATGGCCGCCACCTTCGAGGACTGCCTGTACGCCCTTTGCGTGGTGGACACCATCAAGAAGTCCAACCGCTGCGGCGAGTGGCAGAACATTGTGGTGATGTCAGAGGAGCCCGAGGTCAGCCCCGCCTACCTGATCAGTGAGGCCATGAGGCGGAGTAGAATGTCACTTTACTGTTAGCCTCCTTCTTGACCTCACTGGTAAAGACCCTGACCTCACCAAGATGGCTGGACGCATGTGTTATTATTGTGTTGTTCTGGGGTTTAAGGCAAAAAGGCTTGGTATTGTTGCAAATGCTTTAAAGTAGTTACCTTCTCTAATACTGGTACATTTCAGTTCCTTAAAATGTCCATCAGTACAGACAGCAAATATACCAATGCAAGGGTTGTTCTCTCGGCAAAAACAAAACGTTGCTTGTATTAGTGCATAGGCTTTCAGAGAGATGGCAGTGCCATCTGTCTGTGAGGTAGAGCAATAGCGGTCTGAAATTATTAAAAAGTGTTTACTTATATGTCTTTGAAAAGTATTATGTCCAGAGAGATTATACTACTTGTATATCCAGCTCTCACACTACAGAAACAAGAGGTAGCCTACTGTCCCGTGGGAGTTTTCATTGTAATCTGGCAGAGGCATGTCAGGAACTGAAAGCACTTTTGTTGCATCTCATGAAGCCAGTTGGTCGCTGGCTGACCAACTGAAGGTGAAGAGGGCATTTGTTTTAGTCATTGCTCCCTTAATCTCTAGGTTTATGTGCTAACGCAATCAGCACATTTTCTCTCCCAGGATTGGTGGCTTTTGGGATTGGTCAAATCTGAATACAGACATTGATTGGACGAGAGACCTTTTTTTCTCAGTACTCACTGTCTACATGTAAGCGAAGAAGCCTGCTTAATTAACATCACCCCTTTCCTCCCTGCTTTTTAACCATAGAAAAGGGGCCTGGAGGACACACCTTACACTGGGTCCCATAGAGGACAACGTCGGGACAAAGTCGGAACAAACATTTTCACGCAATACTGTGCCGCTGTTGCTGGTTTTTAATTTGGTAAATGTTCAACATCGATGTGCTTCGTTGCTGTTTGTCTGCTCTGTATTCTCCCGTATGTGTAGAAAAATAATTGACGAAGAATGAAAAACTCTATAGTTTGGCTGATGGGGCTTTTAGAGGGGGAAACTCCCTCTAATTCAAGTATGCAATATATATCCAGGCCAGGACTCCCGACGTGAATTTTACCATTCAGACTGAGAATGCTAAATTCCTGTCTTGCCTGCCCTGCATTTATATTAAAGTCCTTATAGGCAAGTCTCGCCACTCGGCAATGATATTTTAACTTCCAGACTTTTATTTAGAAGGTACTCAATGACATTAATAGGGAGAGAGCCATAACCGCTCTTTCAGTGATCATTGGGGTGTAAGAATCGCACGGATACGATTGCGTGTCAAATCTGATAAAAAGCATCTTAAAAAGTTTGGTGATGTTGCCCCAAAATAAGGCTTAAAAAGCATTTTTTCGCCAGTTTGAAATTCCACTATGCATGTGCAAGATTTCGCGACACCGAAATGGCTTAAAAGGTTATATCCGTTTTGCAATTATAATGCAGGCGATTGGCTCTTCTGGGGGAGAGGCGGGACATGTCCTTCCAATTGTCACCTTTGGCATTTCGGAATTCTCCCATAGAGCTCCATTCAAAATTCTCGGAATGGCATGTCTCCTCTATATAGTGTCTCTGTTTATATGCAGTTGGGATAGCAAGGCTGCACACCAGTATACAGTATAGTACACCACAGGCCATAGGAATCGGATATACAGTAGATGCATGATGCACTGTAGCTAATTCTTAATTCATGCTGTTTTCATTGATTTATTGCATGTCCACCAAAATGATAGGCACGGTGCTTGTCTACATCTCTCATTGAAGCTTAAGCATGTGTTGAATATGAATGCTGTGTTGCTTGCTATACACATCATTATGGACTGTCCTTAGTCGTACCGTATACATGATTAATGCAGCGTTGCACTATGCTGTGAGCTAAAGCTTTGCCATGTTGGCTTTTTATCATACATATGAAAAAAAACATTTCTGTGGAAACTTAAAGCATCTGAGTGAGCAGGGGAAGGTTTGCCTGATTATTAAAACCTCTTGCACTTGAACAATACATCGGCTATGTGGGATAGCTAATGCGCATTAACTCATTATCTGAACCCAGTGGAACACATTCAAATGAACCGTACCGCACATAGTGAGGTCAACAGTGGCACAGGCTAGCGCATACCAGGGGATCGATCAGACATGCCTCCATGCAGCTATACTGTCATAGAAATCAGTTGAATGTATTGAGACTGAAACTGAATGTTACAGATTATAAACCTGTGGTATTTAACAAATGCAGCAGCAGCAGAGAACGTTGTTTTTAGAGTATGATTGTAGAAAAAAACTTTAACAAGGGATTAGCCAAGGAAAGGCAGCTAAAATAATCATAGCTTAGCAAGACAATGAAAATGGCACAAAACCAAATTGTGATTGTAACAGAAATATAAGTTGGACATACAATGACTCAAACACAGTGCAGGAATGTCATTGTATATGAGGCGTTTTTGCATATCAAGTAGAACTTACAAACATTACAAGATACAACAATGTAAATACTGTATAATTTGATTGAGAGCTTACCTGAATGAATGAGGAACACTGTAGCACAGAGACCTATAAGCCAACATGTTGATTTTGATTTAAAATTATATTATTTTCTTAACTTCTCCGATGCATCTTTTTTTTTCTTTGTTTTAAAGACTTGAACTGTACTGAATTATATATATATTTAAAGACTACTGATATTGTACAAAATGGTATACAACAAAAAGTTTGTCTAAACAAATAAATAGGAAGTATGTATTTTATTTGTCAAATCCTATTAACTGAAAGGTGTTTTGAAAAAAATGTGTTGAAGTATTTATTTTATTTTGTTCTTGTTTTACAAACGTATCTGTACTGTTTGGGATTGTAGATTGAGGCATTGGATCACTGAGCTTCTTAATTTTTTTCCCCCAATTTAACATAATACTTCAAGCTGAGCCCATTTTGGAAAATCTTACATGAATTTGGGCCCTAGAGCTACAAACAGCTACATGGGCTACAAAAACACAATCAGGGCCACCCTGGAGGGACTACATATACCATACAAAAGTGTTATTTCTCAACCAAGTCCCACAGAGATAAGATATCTCTCTTTAACAATGATAACTATTAACTATTACCCCCATAACAAAAAGTCTTATCAAGAATGCATATAGACTTTCCCCTTTGTCTGATAAGAGCTCTGTAAATGTCCAAATAAAAAAACAAACAAAAAAATAATACAAATATTGGATTTAGTAGTCCATAAATGTAGTCTGCATGCCAGTCATATTTTACCTATGCAAATACAGGTAGGCTACACTGTATTTAAGATTGCTACATTCATAGCTAATTCACAATAATAATAATAATAGCCCTAACAAAACTCTAGTTGGGAAGATGGACTGTACTTAAAATGGCAATACTATTGAAATAACTTAATGATTCCTCTGGCTAGCATATAAACACAATCTTTATAGCTGGGTAGATTGAAAGGGTGTAGGTGGTTTGTTGGCATACAGTATAAATCCACATTATACTTATGCCCAGGTGTAACATTTTACGTTATTTTAAGTAAATTTTAAACCCACAATCAAATATCTGTTCATAGCTTACATTTCCATCATAATTGTGTAACATTATAACATTGAAAAACTAGCCACAACTTGAAAGTATGTCCCAACATATAAAAGGGCCTATTGCATACTGACGAGCTGCTGAGACATTTACCTTGTCAATCTTCTCTGTGCTAACTAGAGTGTGTCTCAGAAAGGCCTAATTTCGGTGCCTGGTTCTAAAATGTGAACATAATTGTGCTGCAAACATACTTCTTGTCTTTTTTTTAAAGATAAAATATATGCTGCTGATGCTGTTTATATACAGTATAAAAATTCTCCCCTTTAACTGCTCATTTGTGATTGTAAATAATCTGTGCTATTAAAAGGTGTAGTCCATGATTGTATGTGGTGCAGATTGCACCACACAACAATATACATTAAGTCTTGGCAATGTGTGTCCAATTTGTGGGACGGAGTTTCTGAGGGAGCGCATTTAATAGAGAGGTGTTTCTGTTTTTAGCGAGTTCAAATGTCAACAAGCTTTCTCCAGAATGACTAAATGACTAAAACCTTTAATAGCTAGGTGAGGTGTAAAGTGAAATACCAATGAAGGGAGCACAGTAGACTTGTATCCTCAACACAATAGTGCAGTAATATCAGGGGTGGTAAAGAAGTGCTTTTTTTTTTTAATGAGTTCAATTATTGGTGGGCTTGAGCTTTAGGTTTTTCATGCATGCCGTGCAGTCACAATAATCAGGCATTTGTAGTTATTTTCCTCTGTGATTGGCTCTGACATTTGCAGTGACTTACTGGCTTTTTAATGTTACTGTAACATAACAGGTCATGTCATGTCCCAACATAAAACTGATGCAGTTCTATTGATGCAGTTTTACCACTGAACAGCAGCCTCTGCAAACCAGATGGGAAGGCAAAAGGACCGTGCCTATTACAAATAAACATGCACTAGTTGTAATGTGTTTCCAATATATCAATGCTGTTCTTACTGAACTGTCTGTAATGTGAAAACACAAAATAAAACCGCTGGGTTTCATGTTGCCAATAATAATTACTCTCATGTTGTGGTTTTGTCTGCGGCCTGTTTTAGAAGCAGCTATTTGCGTAAGAAAAAAAAAGACATGACAAGTATATGGGTTGCGTTCACGCAAAACCTGTGCATAAAAGCTTTGTTGGAAATGTCACCTATAAACTGCTAATCCCTTCACTACAGGTATTCACAAACTACACTCTCTGAGCGATAATGAAAGGCGTGTAGGCTACTTGCTTCAGAGAGAGACGCCGTCAAAGAGGTGCTTCCTCTGTCTGTCCTCTCAGACTGTTACCTAGCAACCGTAAGACACGCTGCCAAAACTCCGCTTGGCTTCCTCCCTACCTACAAGGCCTGGCCATTCTCCACACCTCTCTCTCTCTCCCTCTCCCTCTCTCTCTCTCTCTCTCTCTCTCTCTCTCTCTCTCTCTCTCTCTCTCGAGGAATAGCTCTATGGCGCTAAACATCTCCATCATCATCTCCAACATCTCCATTATCATTGTCTTCTCTCCTCTCTACTTGACCAGTTTTGCTGATTTGTGGGAAGGCGTCATTTTTGTCTTGACCGGCACATTCCACATTCACAACCTTCCGTGGTTTCTTACCAAAAACCCTCCAACATTTAGCACTGCAGTTCTTTACGTTTCGTCCGCAGGAGGCAGTAGGCCTACTACACCGGTGACCATGATGTGTGTGTGTGGCATTCAGCAATGCTTGTGTTCAATTATCCCCCCCCCCCCAAGCTGGATTGTGAATGCTGCTGGTGCCTTCTATATTTTACTTGCTGTATTGACATGTGACTATATTTATTGTCAAGTACATAGGAATAGCTGTTAATGCATGAAACAAAATAATATGAAATATAAACCTGTATTCCATCCTATGGGCCCACCACTCGTGGGAGGAACCGTGGGGGTCGGGTGCGCTGCCACATGGGTGGCAGTGAAAGTC
>JAODTR010000013.1:173440-186575 GCA_025399935.1 Amblyopsis rosae | reverse complement strand
TAACACCCCAAACCCACCAGGAGGCTCCAACAACATTATTACAAAGTATTTTTAAGAAATTCAAACAATATTAACTCATGCTTACACATGCTCCAATAAAAAAATGTTTTTTTGGCGTATATAGCATTTATTTATTTGTATTTTTTGACACACTGTCTTGATCATAGAATGACCTGATTTACTCATGGTTGATGAAATATGGTGAAACCACAAAGGATGATGTAACGATTCATGTGAAGTCGTGCGAGGGAGTTGAAATTGAGTTACAAAACTTTCATTTGTTTGACAAAATGCACAGAATCCGCCAACGTCCTCTCTACCAGCGGGGGACGTTTATTTCCGTTACTTATGGAACTTATGTTCCATTTGCAGCCCTCTCTTCTCCTTGTTTACCTAATGCTCAGATTGATTAGCCTCTGGGCATGGTGAAACTGCAGCCAGGTTTAAGGTGTATTCTAAACCCACTGGAGCCGCAGGCAATATCATATGTTCACGATGACATTTGCCTAGGTTTCCAATTTGCATTTATATGGCACAGTGTTTGCAGTAATTCAATATCTATGAAGTTGTGTTTCTTCGGGAAATTTATAGCGTGACATTCAGCCTATGTATATCAGCAGGCAGATTTAATCGTCTTTTTCCCATGAATATGTTATTGTTTTGTGCATCTGCATGCAGGGATGTAGATTCTATTAAAGAAAGTACCGCACTCGGGGGCCCGCGGGTGTTCAATATTGTTATGGCGCGCGCCGACGAGAAGCCCACTTCGATCTCGAGCCCCTCTGGGTGTTTTGTTTAAAGTCTGTTTGTAATGTTTAAGTCAAAATGAACCCCACTCACCATCCCCCCTCCCCCCCAAAAAAAAACGGTTTATGACACGACGAGCTCACGGAGTTGCTCCCCTTCCCCCCTCCCCCTGCAGGGTGATTGACCACGGGGAGGCCAACCGCATGACCACCCAGAGCGTGGCCATCGTGTTCGGGCCCACCCTGCTCCGGCCCGAGACGGAGACGGGCAACATCGCCGTCCACATGGTCTACCAGAACCAAATAGTGGAGCTCATCCTAATGGAGTATGAGGGCATTTTTGGGAGGTAGAGCTTCCCGCTGAGACGGGCATGTTCTGGATGTGCTGGATGTTCAAACCTGGACTTATATAAAATATAAATGATTTTTTTATTTTCTTTCCCCGTGTTTCTTTTTGACTGATGCCGTGGACCTACCTAGAGCTAAATGCAATTGTGTTCATGGATAATAAAGTGAAATTAAGAAAGCAACTACACGTGACGAGACATTGCACTTAAATCCATATGGGAGCTGAATCGAAACATGTACAGATTTCACTCTTCATTGTTTTTATTTAGTTTTTTTTCTTTCTGCCTGCTATTCCCACTGCAAGCTGCTATTGGGTAGGACTGTTACACTTTGGGAGCATGTGATTGGTTTGCGGGACTGCATGACAGACAGACAGACAGACAGACAGACATCGTGCGTGTGTGTGCGCGTGTGCGTAATTTGATGGAGTTCTCAGGTCTTTGACAAACACTGGAACCCTCTGACCCGTAACAAAGTCCCAGTGGAAAGAAATAAAGTGAGGGGGGAAAAAAAGAAACTTGTGGGATTTCGATGGATTGACGTTGAGTGCTGCTTTTATAGGGTGCACCCATTGTTCCATGGGTGCACCAGAGACGGGTTCCTTAGTGATAGGGCTCCTGTCATCTTGTCAAAGTCATAAGCTTAATATGAACTGGGGTAGGGGTCAAATATGTGGGAGTTGAACTGTTACGTGTGTTCCTGTGGCATTTAACATTAAACCCTTCTGAAATATGAACATGGATGGGAAAGTCAGTATTATGTTAACGGGGAGCACCGTTTCATCCTCTGAGCCGATGAAGAGGCACTTCGATGAACCTTAGTTGTTGTGACATTTGTCTGCTAACTGGAGCGCAGTATTAATCTTCCCTACATCTCGGTATCCCTTCCTCGCCACAACTGGGACTCCTCCGCTTGTCTCCTGTTTTACCTGCCAGTGTTAACCTCTGACCCTGTGACATCAATGTCTTTTTCAAGGACTAGAATGAGGGAGAACAGGCCTGCGCTTGTTTTCCGTACGAGTGAATCTAACATTAACATGTAATATGTGTGAGGTCTTCCTAATATGTACAGATGTTGTATAGTCTGATGTGCTTGCCTTTCGGTGACTTTCTCTATAGTGACAGGACATTGTCAGTGCAAATGTGAGTCAAGTACAGTTAAGTGTCGGCCTCTCAGTAAAAATGGGATGCCCTGTCGCGTATCCCCTGCAGGTCCTGGTGTTACTGGAAGATGACAAATGATGTAAACGTGGGGTTTCTGGGAAATGTAGTTCCATGGATGCAATTTTCACATCTGTTTGTGATTCATAATGTTCTTGCTTGACAGTGCTTCTCCTACGCTAATTTAAAAGTATTTGGAGAAGAGAAATGGTACTGAAAATACTATAATTTCAAATGGGGTTGTGTGAGGATGTATGGAAAGTAGGAAGGAAAAAAGCCTTTGACATTGAGCGTATATGTACAGCAAAATAAAATAATTGTTTAATTTTGTTAGTGTTTGAGGTGTATATGCTCTTTGGTGCTTAGCCAGTTAAAATTATTTTGTAAATCTGAATAAAAACAGAACATTACTTTAAAAAAAGAAAAGAAAAAAAATAAACATTATTTGGAGGTGTCTGGATTTTTCCGCATGGTCAAACTGCACATTTTGAATGTGATTTTCAGGCTAACTGCTGTTTGTGACATTACAATGTCTAATAAAATAAAAGATAAACAAAATCTGCATGCATTTGGCTTGTTGACTATATTCATATTGAAGGTGGAGCCAGTGAAGATTATACATTTTTTGTCTGTTCTACACATGGTCTGTGTGCGCATTTAAACAATAATCTGGTGTTTCTAGACAGACCTGGCTCTAAATGGGACCTGTGACAACGCCCCTACTGTACATTAAAGGTACTGAAGCATTGGTAAGAGGTCAATTCGTCTCCTCTTGATAGGGGTTGAGGTCGTTATTCTCCAAGTCTCCAAGGAAACCCAGAACACAAGACCATCACGGCTTCACCGCACTGCTTTTGGGGTTTGTACTTAATACTCTGTTCCCCCTGAGAGATGTTTGGTACTGGCTTTTATCTCCAGGTAGAGCCAGTGCCTTGATTGTAGACTGGAGCCACCTGTTGGTGCCAGCCGTCTAGCAGGGAGATACTCGACCCTCCCAGACCACACCCCTCTGTGGGCCGTTCCCTCCTGCTGACTGTTGCTGTGACCATGTCAAACAAACACAAAGTGGTGCAGACCACACTTTCCTAGCATTGGCAATGTGGGGTGGTCGGGGAAGGGAAGGGCGGAGATTCTGAGGGAGCGCATATTGACGGCATTGAAGGGAGAGGTTTTTTGTTTGATCGAGTTCAAAGTAGTCTTTTTCACGAATCCCTGACCTAACTCTTGAATGAGAATATACTACGCAATTCTATCAATCCATGATGTTTAGACATTTGTCTAACATAGACAATTGTTATTAATTTAAACTACTGCACACACACACTTGCATTGCCGTGTATATCCTAACATTTCAACACCCGACTTCAATTCTCCGCAGGCTCGGGCTCGGTGTCATTACTCCTAAGGTCAACACGGGCTGTGGTCCTAGGGCTTGTGGGTGAATTGATGTCTAATTAGCTAATTGCCGCATGCCAATTTTGATTAAGAATCTTAAAGCCGTGAGCAATGTTGTCTGCAGTGGCCACGTTGAGTCACAATACTTTAAGGCTCCAATAAACTTTCCTGTACTTTCCGTGTGTGAGTGTGTTTTAATAGTCTTCTGTGCCTACTGTAAAAAGAGGTGTGTGTGTGTGTGTGTGTCGGGGGTGGGGGTATGGGCAAACACCAGGCTGGTCCCTGAATCTCTCTGGCGTCTGTCTGGCTGCCTGCTTCACTGAAGAAGGGGAATGGAACAGTTCATCATGCCCCTCATTTTGTGTGTGTGTGTGTTAAACAACCGCACACCTCTCCATCTTGCCGTACATTCAAAAGCATTGATCATCTTTCAGGTCTGCAGCATTCGTGGCTCTCTTTCCACCCCTGTGCTAACTATGTGCACAGGGCTTGACTTACATCTCGGCGCCGGCTCTGTTATGACAGGGCAAGACCACCTTGGACGCCCAAACGTGTCCTGGGGGTCGGGGGTGGTGCTTGTGGTGGTGGGGGGGGCAGAGTAGGTGCAAGCCGCAGGTCGTTGAAGCTAAACGACGAGAGAGGGGGCCCCCCAGAATTTCCAAATGAGAAAACAATTAGATAATTTCTATAATTCATGGGTGCGACCACAGCACCGTCCCGGGAAGGCCTTGAAGTGCTCCATATGGCGGTGGTTCTCTGTCCTGCTCTGTGGAGGCGGAGGTGTGGGCAGGTAATGTGAACAAGCCATTACGCAGCATAAAAGATTTATGGTACTTTGCCCCCCTTCATTTGTAGGTGGGCTGTCAGCACAGCGGAACAGGGCAGGGAGTGAGGAAACGAAATGGTTGAGAGGCTTTGCTGCACTGTGGCTTTTGATCTAGTACACCTCGACAAATGGCTTTTTGTTTCAAACTTTCGGCTCTCGTTTCTTGTTTTGAAAATAAACACAGATGTTTCAGTGAACCGTGTTTTTAAATGAGTTTCTAGTTCTGCACCTATTATCAATGAATATCTTTAATTGAATATCCTTTTATAATGAATACTGCCTGAATGAATGCTAGGTTAACATACACTGACCACGGGCCGATCTCCCTGCCGTTTGTTTGAGAAGGCAGTAAAACCGTCTGCATATGCAGGAGGCAGCCCAGGTTATTTCACTTGACACGTTAATCGCTTTTTACGGCCCCAAAACGGCCAGATTCCGGAGTTCACTTTGCTATAGCCAGGCTGCTGGCCCGGACCGTTAACGAAGACTGATCTGGCACCGGCTCCAGTGCATCCATCTCGGCAACGCTGTAGCGCCGATGCTAGCTACTGAGAGAATAATGGTGTGGCCGTAGCACTGACCCTCCGTTGGTCTCTAATGGTGTTTCTCTCGCTCGCTCGCTCTCTCTCTCTCTCTCTCTCTCTCATTGCAGCAGGGTGATGTGTGATGTGTGATCAACGCCGGGGCCACATTTGCTAAGGGGCTACATCGCTCAAACAGCTCATTTACCGCAAACTGACTGAATGTCATCGTCAGCCCGTTGCACTACGCCTCCTGTTCTCTGATCCTGTTTTTGATTCATTGCATACTGTAGGTACACTGCAAAAAATGCCCTATCAAATATAACTGGCAGTAAGTTAAATTCACTTGATATGATTTTAAGTTAAGTGCATATTTACTTAATTTAAGTCACTAGATAAGCCATTTATATTAGAAACAAGTCCAACTAGATTCTAAATCTAAAAACAAGATTATCACTCTATGTTGTAGATGTAGTTTTTGCAGTGTAAATGAGTGATGATTGATGCATGTAGTGTAGTGGTTATACACGATATTTATCAAATGTGATACTGATCATGAAAATTGCAATATCGATATTATTCTTTATATTTTTAAACATAAGTAAAAACACAGTTTATGGGAAAATGCTTCAGAATATATTCATGACATATCAAAACAACACATTTTCAAATGACAGTCATATTTGACTGGTACAACAACAGTAATTCCAAGCTACTGAGGAGGCATTCCTTTTGGCCAGCTAATGTTTCCTCTTCGATCTCTAATATGTCATTAGCTTCCTCAGCCGCACATCTTACTTTTCTGTCTAAATCAAACACAACGAAGCCAAACAGCCAATGGACGCATCTCTCCACTAAATAAACTGAATATTGCACTTCCTGCAACATTTTCAATATGATATTGCGCAACGTTATATTGCGATAACGATACTGAGAGTCGATATATTGTGCACTACTATGTAACATGTAAAATGTGTGCAGTTTAAATGGCTGAATTCAGCTTCAGTTCTCAACACTGCGTGGAACATTAGAAAATCTCTTGCGTTTTTATGTTTTAATAACTGCATGGTCAAAGATTGTAACACTTAGAGGTCTAATGTCGTCCTTCTTCCAGAGGAGGAAACCTTTTTGTTTCTAGAAATAACTTATTTGCCGGGGTGCTTAATTCAAAATCATCCTTACTGCTGTCACAGTTGCGTCGCGTGGCAAAGCAGGGTGTGTTTTCACATGCGTGGCAATGCTAAGTAACCGTGTAAGTGTTCCAAATGTCAACCGGCACGCCGCTGTTATTAATGAGGTCCGTGCGGGCGGCAGCGGATCATTTTCCATGGAAATTCAATGCATTTTAAATAGAGGTAGCTGTAACATTACAGCCAGGGATTTACATAAGGTAATTGCAGCAGGACACTGAAAGTACCTCAAGATTGCATTAGGGTTTGTTTTTTCCATCCTTTTCTTACCTTAAGTAACAGAATCAAGTGCATTAAGTAGGCAGTGAATGCAAAGACTATATCATCCTTCCATGACAGATATTGGCCTCGCTGTAGCATATCTATTTACCCCAAGATGGTTCCAGCTGCTGGTATAATGCGTTGCAGAACTGTGAAGGCACATTGCCGTTATCCTGAATAGTATAGGCCTACATTTAAACCTTTCCTTGCTGGTAAGGCCGGAACATCTCCGACACCGGCAGTACAGCAAATATGGTGGCAGAGGCTGTTAAACAAGTGAGGAGAGATTACTGTGGCTCTCCCCATATGCCATCAAACATAGTTGTGTGTTGTTATGCCTCTCTCAGGTCTGCTGCTATGGGGGTCTGGGGAAATTAACTAGAGAGAGAGAAATGTAAAGAAAACAATCTTATGATATACAGAACATGTCTGGAAGTGTGTATGGCTGTTCGGTGCAGAGAATACTCCTTCAGTTATAGAATTTCTTACTTTTTTCTTCTTCTACTTTCCCCGCAGCGAATTTCTCGTGTGGCTATGAGAGAAGAATGCTTCCCAGGCCAATTAACGATACATCAAAGATATTGTCCTCTACTCATAAACTGTTATGCGTTTTCCGCGGAGCGAAGTAGCCTACCAAAGGCCTTAGGTGGTAGTTAGACTGTGTAAGTCTCTGACATCGCCTATTCAGCAGCTCATTAGAGAAATGGGCCGAGCTGTCTTACTGCCGACGCACGCACATGCACGTGCAGACACACACACACACACACATACACACACACACACACACACACAAAACATGTACACACCTGCTCCCACTGGAGACTGCGATTATGTGTTAGCGCAGCGTATGGGTATTAGTGCAGTTAAGCGATGATCACACTCAAAACAGTTCTGTAGCATTTCTTTTAATTAAAGGCCAATGGCAGAACAAGATGGCGCTTGCTAAGGGTAGGGGTATTCTTCCGTGAATGCCTCTTGAGAGCCGGGAAGTGTCACTTCAGAGAAGGCAGATATGAAATATGCGCGTGACGCCAAAGCTCCGGATTGGCAGCCTGTCAGCCGTGTTGATAGCCAGCGCTGAAACGGTGAGAACGAGGTGCTCTGATTAATTTCTTATTCCGGGCCTCATTAACACCGTTGGCTCCAGAACATGCTAGCTAACAGCTCATGTATTCCCTTCGGTGCAGCTCATCTCTGCTGACGCTCTAATTAGGACGTCTGGTCCAGAGGCTCTCCGACACAGAAGAAGCCCTGGGTAATTACAGCGGCCCCTGGCCCCCAACGCTGACACAAGACCCAAACGAACCACCAACAAGATTTAATTAATGGGCCTGTGTGTGTGTTTGTGTGTGTGGTTGTCCATGCTGACTTTGAAGTTCCCAAAAGTAAATATAGTTTGTGTTGTGATTATTAATCAGCTTGTGATTTGAAATCAACAGCGTATTGATTCCAACTAATGCTCGTGGGTAGAGACCAGTTCTCCTTCTTGATCCATTGGATAGGTTACTCAAAGGAAGTGCCGGAGTACTTGGCCGGCTTTCTTATAAGCTCATCGCATTTGCTCCCATGCCAGCATCTTACTTAATTAGCCTGAACATTTTTACGGCCATAAAGCGTTTTATTTTTTTTCCCACTGCCAACAGTATATGTGCCGCAAAGTGGGTCGATCATATATTACGTTGATCCTCCTTGGCGCAGTTTAAAGCTATACATCACATTTGAATTCGTCGAGGAAGGTGGGGGGAAGGTGCTTAGCTAGCATTAATTCTTCTTTGTTTTGCTGTCAGCGCTAATCTCTCCCAGGGGATACAGGCGTTCCCCTCACTGCCCCCAGATCGTCTGGGTAAAAGGATGAGAGATGGAGACTCCCCAGGGCTCCCTAACCCCCACCCCCATGCCAAACGTCCTTCTACTCACCCTAGACGAGGCCCTTGACTCAGAGCACCTCATAGGTGGATTACCCCACTCAAAGCTGGGCGGCATCATCGTTAGCAAGCTCTCTGTGCTTTTAAATTATCCGCACCCCCCGTCTTCCCCTTAACAAAACATTGTTTCTAAATGGCATTCTCTGTAATCGCTAACCGAAGGTACAAATGCGAAAGGCCACGAAAAGCTAATAGTTTATAAGCTACGGTATGTCTGTATAAATTCTGCTCATTACGTGTCTAGCTAAGCTGCTACAAGTATTCATGCAGGAGCATGTGATTTGGTTGTCTCAGAAAATAAAGTAAACAATGTTCATAGCTCTATACTGATCAGTTTGTAATGGTAACGGCCCTGTAATTCCGCTGCTTGACCACTAGGGTGCAGTGAAGAACACGTGTAGATCCAGATGCTTATTCTCATTGCATTAACTTTGCCGAGTGTTCACCTTATCCTCCTTCACCTCCACACAGAAGGAGAAAAGCTCGTAAACACAACACAAAAGCATGTTGTCTACTCGGGTCTATATTTAAAATGTCTGTTTTTAATGTATTTTACTTTCCAGGTACGTTATCAGCGTGCATGTCATCCATATTGGTGCCAGGTGATTCATGTGGTGCCAGGTTCCTTTTGTTTCCTGTCATTGTCTTTGCCCGGGCGAAGCTGCTGGGGATCTGGGGGGGTGATTAAGACCAGGCCGGAGCGGGGGAAGGGTTTGGGGAGCAGTCGAGGAGAGGTACCCCAGGGTTGTGAGGAGGCGGGAAGGCTGTTGCCCCGTTCCCACCGGTGTTGAGGTGGAGCCCAATTGATTTGTCAATCTAAACCCATCTGGAAGAGAGAGAGAGAGAGAGAGAGAGAGAGAGAGAGATCTAACCTGCTCTCCTTACAGAGGAGAAGGGGTGGGGTGGGGCAAGACAGCATCAGACCACTCAGGAGGGGATGGATTGTGTTACACACACACACACACACACAGCACGGCCACTGTAGCATTGAGATTTTATGATCTATTTCTCGCTCCATATAGACAAAGATCACCGTTAACCGACTTCCCTGTGCATTAGGTTCTGAGACCTCAGTGTGCCAAGATGGCCCTCTACGACAGTAAGCGCTGGTGGTGACAGAAGTAGGGAGGGTGGGGGGGGGAAGCCTTCGGTATCTTAATGAAATAAGCTTGAGGGAAAGAATGGAGACAGATGGAGGGAAGGAACACTGTCCCAAACGATTATGATCTCTGTTCGTCATCTCACATTATCCCCCCAATCCTCCAAAAGAAGAAAACACCCCCGCTATGACCTTCCTACCTCCGGAGCCTCATTACCCACTCAACATTATCCGACAGTTAGTGTAGACAGATGATGGTGTGATCGGTTCCTGCGGAGTGTTGGGATTTACATGTTTATATACTTATTGTTTATGACTTCGGCACTGTTTTGTTTTGTGAACCCCATAGACAAGCTAGCTGTCATCTAATGGGGGATAAACATGACAATAAATAATATTGTCTGTCATGTGCTAATATTACAAATTTGAATAGGACATCATAATGGTAGTTGAGTGTCCCAGATTGTCAACTTGATCTATTTCTAACTAATAAAATACATGTTTGTTCTGGGTTTCTCTGCTCACTGGTGAAAATGAAGCGGATCCTGATTCCACGTGTCTTTCCACAAATTTTGTCTTCCCCCCAATCATATTTCTATCAAATGTAACAGGAGTTTCTTTTGCCGATGCCGTCTTACTTCCTGGCCTCTATGTAACCCTGGTTACCCACTTAAGCCTTCAAAGGCTCTGCACTAGAGCCAACAGTGGCTTAGCCAAACCGATGTGTCTGCCGTTAGCATGGAGTGCAAGGGCCAAGCTAACAGCTGGAATCAAAACAACAGGTGCTTTGTTAAACCTCCAGTCTGATTGCTTGAGTAGTATGAGAATTCTGTGCGTGTGTGTATGAGAGAGAACGTTAACTAATACATACAGGTTGTCAAGTAATACTATGGCTTATAGTGAGTTGAGGCATTTCAAAAAGTGTCGCAGGGGTAAACTTGTGTGTAAAACAGTTTTAGGACCCTTCCTTTCGGGAGAGAACGAATGGCGCGTTTGGGGGATTGCGAGATTTTGAAATAACTTAATTATTTTTCTCAAATTTTTCACAAGATTTCGAAGATCTAAGACTTGTTTTGTGCACACAAATGCTTATTTCTCTCACATTTTGTTCACACATTTGTTCAAATCTGCTTTAGTGAAACAAGATAATCCATCCACCTGACGCTGCGTGGCATATCAATATTGTGATTAAACCGCATGAATATTGCACAGGTGTGCCTTCATTGCCTTGACTGGTCACAATAAATGGCCACTCTGATATGCTCCACCTGTCAGGTGGATGGATTATTTACTATAACAACTTTGAGAACAAACTTTGAGATGATAAACCTTTTCCTGTGCATACAGTATATGTCATATTTAATACTGAAAAATGAACATAAAAAAAATAGTGTAGTTTTACTCTATATTAATAAATATCTGCAACTAACCAACAGGTTGTAAAGTTCTAGACACCTTCTTTTCCAGGGTCGTGGGTCAAATGGCAACTGCTGCTATGGCAACAGAAGTCAGGGACGGAGCGAGGCATCTGTGAAGAGGAGCTTGAAAGAGAACGTGACAGATTGTCAGAAACAAGGACTCCCGGTACGGCTGCCGTGGTAACCTAAGCTAGCCATCACAAGGATCAGTCCAGCTGTTGGCTCCAGCTGCTGGGCCCAGGAGCTGTGTGTGGATGCTGCGTTGGCGGCCATTGAACCCCTTAAAGACACAGTCGGTGAGTCTGCTAGCTTTGAGTCTGGGCTGTGTTCACGCTGAGAACAATAATACGGCGTTTCTGAACAGCCATGGCTCTGTGAATAGCAATAGAAGCACAGTAGTGCATACCGCACCACACAACACTACCGGTATAGCAGCCATGGCAGTGTGTATTTTCCGTGTGGGTGGAGGGGGGCGGAGCTTCTGAGGGAGCGCTATGGCATTGAAGGGAGAGGGTGTTTTTGTTTTGGTCATTCAGAATGAGCCTATAAGCCGGGCTGTTAACACGAACACACACACACACACACACAGAGCACGCTTCCCTTCACCTCCATGGTCTTCGGAGGGAAACAGTTGACCACAGTCTCCCGAAAATCAATAACGGCGAACCTTAAGTCGATCCCAGCGGAGAAAACAATGGCACCGAGGGAGAGAGAGATGCTGCACCGTGTGCTTTTGTCCGTCCGAGCCCTTAGAAGGACAGAGAGGTGAATGAACGGGGAGAGCATAAAGACGTGTCAACCCCCCTCCCTTTTTCTTTTTATGAGTTTATCCACTGACCCCTGGCAGCCAATAAGCCTGCAGACGTAGAGGAGAGATGTGAAGGTCTGCTCCCCTCTGAGGAGGAGAACGAGACAATGGGATTACACAGGACGGCGACCCACATTAGGGTGAACCCAGACACTGTGCACGAGCACGTGCACGTGTGTTCCTGTAATAGGTGTGCAGGAGAAGTGTAGAGTGGGTGGATTTGAGGAGGTGTGTGTGTGTGCGCGCACAAGGGGGCGACGTGTTTTTAAAGAGCGCAGCATTTAATTGAATTCTGTAAAGCCCCTTGTTATGCTTGTCATGATTGAGAGCTGTTCCATGTTGTCCCGGCAGTGTGGGAAGGCCAGCAAAACCTGCCGTCCCTGGTGTGTGTGTGTGTGTGTGGGGAAGGGGGGAGGTGTTGCATACTGTTTCTATATAACAGAAGTTTGGGCTCTATGTGTAGGTGTATCATTACAGAGCCTGAAACTGAAAAGGTTTCTCGGTCTACTGTATGTGTGACATCAACAGAAAGCGTGTACTGTATACGTACGGCTGTGCATGTATGTGTGAGCGGAACGGGGGATTCAAAGAGTGGCGAATACGCGTCTGTAGTGCCGCAGAGTCATTATTAAACAAAGAAGCTCAAATTGCACAGAGGGGACAAGAACTCGCTGTCTCCAACACACAATGTGATGTCGAGCAATACGCTCTGATCAGCCTCATAATAAACTGAATAGAGTCTCTTTGCAATTACAGGCTTAAACAGCGGCACATAAATTTCATTTGTAGATACATTTCTCTGCCGCTTATCTCTACAAAACGCTTTAATAGGATTCAGCAGGAATTAGATAGACATGGAGGACAGGTGTGTGTGTGTGTGTGTGTGTGTGTGTGTGTGTGTGTATTTCAGAATTCAGGATAATGACTTGAGGATGCCTAAATACCCAGATCCCAGCACGACAGTGACTGACATCTTGTCACCATGGCAGCGTGAAGGGTAGTTTTCCTCTGTGCTAAAAACCAGTAAAACCAGCAAAACCAGAAGGGTCCTTTTAAGATCTTTGTCAACTGATTGTGTCACATATTGTAACGTATGGTTTCTCAAGGCGATAATAGCTATACACTATATGTACACACACACTCTAATTGATGTTTAGGTATTTATGAGGCTTTCTTTATCAGGTGGGTTAAAAAGCATTCGGTTCAAATGAAGTTAGTCACATAACACATTAATGTGCCCCTTCACACACATGCGCGCGCACACACACACGCGCACACACACACGCGCACACACACACACAGAGGACTATTGGTTCTGGTATTTAGTGATAAAAAATGAACATATTATTTAAATTACTGCTATATCCTGCGTGGGGGGGGGCGGGGGGGGGGGGGGGGGGGGGGGGGGGGGGGGGGGGGGGGGGGGGGGGGGGGGGGG
>JAODTR010000013.1:143205-150486 GCA_025399935.1 Amblyopsis rosae | reverse complement strand
TTGGGGTCCCCTGCTGGAGCTGCTGCCCCCGCGACCCGACTCTGGATAAGCGGATGAGGATGGATGGATGGATGGAGGCCAGTCTCTTTACCACCTGACTGTGTGTGCGTGCGTGTGTGTGATTGCACAAGGTTGACAGATTCTGCCTTGGTTCACATTCATACATTTAAAAATATTCACATTCTATGTTCTTCCACAAGGTCTGTCTGCCTGTCATAGTTCAGAAAGACAGATGGACAAACAGTTCTGTCACTCACAAACAATGAAAGGTGTGTGTAAATGGAAAGCAAGAGGTTTCCCAAATATTGTCTGGAGGTCTCACTCGTTTGCCCTCACACACATTATACAGTACACACACACAAATGGGGCTATTACATCAGGAGCCACGCAGCGTAATATAATGGAGAAAATAGAAAGTGTGTGTGTGTGTGCCACAACATGCCATAGGTCTGAACTTTACCCAGCATGCACCGTCAACCTTTGTATAACTTTTGTTTTTTGTCTTTCCCCCACATACAGTAGCCTATGCACCCATTACAAAAAAAAAACATGACCATCTCATGTCTCATCTCATCTCAAACATAAAGAATGTGTATCTTGCCATGATTTTGCAGACATGTATATTAAAGCATTGTTTTTAATATTGTAAAATAAACATTTAAAAAGCAAGATTGCTGTAAAAGAATGTAAATGTAAATGTATGTGACCAGTAGAGCACAAAGCATCCTGGGAAATTACATACATTTCAGGAATCTGGTTTATCTTTTCCACACTGACTGGGGACTGAACCTGTGACATTTTTATTACAGTTGTTAACAAAACAAAACATCACAAAATAATATGGATTTTTTTCTCTAGTTTATTACAGGAGGCTTTGTTTTATATACAGACATGTATTTTCAATGTACTAAAAAGTAGTTCAACTCAATGTACTAAAAAGTTTATATATGTATATATATAGTCATATAATTATGGTTGTTATTAGTTTTATTAATCTCTAAAAGATATTGATCTATGCTGGGGAGAGATTCACCTCTTTTACACTGGACTCTATAAATCGACCTGCAACGGCTGTAAAACAACACAACTTTTTGTATTTGTGCTTTTATTAAATTGTTCCTTTTTAAATTTGAATACTGAATGAAACAATCTAAATGATAAATGTTGAACATTCTCATCGTGCTAGGGGGGCTGATGAAATAATGTTAACACTGCATATTTGAAGCAAACCTTTTGGAGGTATGTATATCACTTAATAGAGGTTGGGTATACACTTTGTTCGTTTACTTTCAATGAGAAATTCATTTTTTAATCTTCATTTTTATTCACTGGTATAACTGACTAGTCTACACCCAGACATAACTTACCCCATCACCAATACAAGGATCTTAACCACACTGGCTCATCATTAAAGGATTCTTCAGTTACAATATACTTTATTCTTTTAAGAAACCTTGTATATTATTCATATTTGTTTCACCTGAGTAGCAAACTGCAGACCTCCTGAATGATAGAATAAAAAATAATAGAAAATAAAAGAAAAAAATAGAACATCTTAGCACCAAGATTTGTCGTGCAGAGTGCTACAAACTGCGTTCTCATGGTGACTGTGTGAAGATGCGCTTGGTCACTATGGCCGCTAAACAGTCACCATGCAAGCATTGCATCCGCAGACCACTCTGCACGACAAATCATCAATAATCTATAACCCGTCAAACCAGGATGTTCTGGTGATACAAGATTTCAGAAGGACCCTTGGCTGATATGAGTTTGTTGTTGCAGGAGTTTGACATCCGTTGCCAGGCCGCAGTGTAAACAGGGTGACAGTGGGTGAGAGGTTGCCCAGGTAATGTATGGATGAAGACACAAGAGACATATTTATCATTATTATTACTTTCATAAATAAGGTTCAGCATGACTGTTGAGATAACTGTATTGTATTGCATTTATCACACAGTTAATAGCGACAATAATTATATATCATGAACAATGACTCCGCCTTTCTCTGTGCATTTCCTCAACATAGATACATAAGCATATTTGTTTGTTGACAACGCAGCGTTCAGGTATGAATATAAAAAAAAGAGTAATGATTCTCGTGCACTGATTGGTTGTTGGAAACAAACTGCTTTCACATGACAAGTTCAACGCAAAATAAGTCACCGTCTTCAAACTACAGTACAGAGCAGTAGAGGGCAGAATATTTAAGACAAAAACATTTCTGCTTACTTTAAAAAAGTGTTTTGTGTGTATTGTAATAACAATATAATCAACATTAATACAGCTGAGAAATGCTAATAATTAGTTCCCTCCCATCTTTATCTGTTGCTCACGACATGCTGAAAGCTTATTGGCTACGCTTTGAAAGGTCAGCAACAACCTGGGTCAAAGTTCAAGTTGGCTGAACTATGAGCAAAGCATTTTGACAGCAGTTGTGTCAACACATCACTGAGGCCATGGTTGTGGACACCAAACTGCCCAGAAAAGACCCATGGCTCTACCAGCGTTGAAGGCATTGTCATCTGAAGCAGCTACGTGGGGAGAACCCCCATCCCCTCTACACACACACACACACACACCTGCAAAATGGTTGTTCCATAGCATACAAACAGGATCCAGATTCCATTCAAACAGCACGCCGTGTACGTAAAGAGAGTAAAGCTGATTGACATCAAAATAAAATCTATATTTCAACGGCACTATAAAATGTCTGAATCCTGTGTTTTATGCTAAAAGAAAACAAATGAATCTTGACTGTGTATTCTCCTCTAGGTTCAACCGGTGAACTCTGCGTGTGTGTTCTCCTAATGTCAGTGCGGGGAACAAACACAGACTGCACCTGAGGCTGATAAATTACATTTTGTCTGGTTTTCTGGTACATTTAATGTAGTTAATTCTAAATAATGAACATTGCCCTCCTAGAGCTACGCTCTTCCTTCACAGTCTATGAGAATGCGTGTATGTGTTTTCGGGGATGCTTGACAGACCTTTGTTCATATATCTAAAACATGACAACCAATCAGCCAACAAACAGTTGAAACAATGACTCAATTAGTCAATCATCCAGTCAATATTTCAAGAATTCAGCCCATCAACCAATCAAGCAGCATCAATTGACCAATGACGGAAAGGCATGGCTGGGCGGGACTGGGTGGGCGGGGCTTATTGAGCAGGCACACTGGGTCTATTGCTACTGAAAACAGCCCTTCAAAACAACTGCAACCTGGAAAATGCCTCGCAGCAGAGCTCAGCTGTCATACGAGAATTACCTACTTATCTATTGGTTATCTATTGGTTATCTATTCTCAATAGAACCAAATAGAAACAGAGTCCAGAATGGAACATCTGTTCCTTTTTTCTTTTCTTTTTTTTAGTTTGTCTAGTAAAGTCTTTAGTAAAGTTCAGAGTCAGAACGAGAGAAAGAGAGATGTTGAGATATTGAGTTGAGATTGAATCACACCGAACAAGCGCTGTGCACGCACGCATACAAACACTTGCACACACACGCGCCCACACATGCGTACGCATACTTTGACACTTTATCTTAATAAAAACTCCTTACATTGGACTTACACAAACACACAAGCACGCACTCACGCGCGCACAAGCACACCTTGTTCCAGTGTACTAACCTGTCTAATAACTTGTGGAAAAGTACTGTAAGCACACAATAACACTTCCTTTGTACTGCCTTAGTGCAACCAGCTGTCTTCTTCTGGCAATTTTAGTACAGCGTTATCATAATTCAGGTTGAGTTATATTGTGTATGCACAATACATTTTCAGAACTTCATGCCAAGATTAATTCACTGGAATTGTAATTTTTGTAAAGTACCCACGCAGCCTAAGAATTCACTTAAACATTTCGGCAAACCGTTATTGCTAGACGCGGTTTGTACTCTGTGCAAAATAGATTCGGCCTCTGTGATGCAGTTAAACGTGCAAATCAAATAAAAAAAATATATACTTTCATCATCAAATAATGAAAACATTCATTAGAATCTATAAAGACATTTGTGAAGATATGAAGAGTTTCCTGTCCAACTGTGGAAAATGTGACTTTAAATAGAAAACGTTAGGTTCTATTTGAAGACATGAAATACAAATGTATAGTGACTTGGAGGATGACATGTTTATTCTATTGTAATGCTAACTAGATGTTTTAAACATCATTTATATTTTCTTCAGGCTGTGAAAATTACTAACTTTTTTAAATATTTCCTCACACAATGTTTGCAAAAATTTCTGTTTGTTTGCATTATATTTAATAATTAATATAATAACTAAAATATTGGCTATAAACATCTATATATTGTATATTATAATGCTTTACTCCCACATTCAAAAATAAGGTGAACAGCACCTTCTTGCTAGTTACCATGGCAATCTGTACAGATACTGTAATTGGTTTGGATGTGAAACTCTTCATATCAGAAAGGGACTGGGTGAGCTTTTAACATATTGACATCAATATCCTGGAAAGTCCTCATCTAACTGCAGGATTTTGGCTTTTTATCATTTAGTTTTTTCATCTTTCTGAAACCTGAATAAAGAGAACCATCCCCTATTGCCTTTGAACATTTTAAATTCAACAAGATGGATCAATTTCCAGGGCACTGATGGCAGTCAGGGCAGTGAGAGGTTAAGAGAAAACAACATGGGTTCAAATCCGGACTCCGCAACTCTTGGTTTGTGTTTAAGCTTGGTCAGTGAGATCTACTCCAGACAATTATGACAACAGGTGATCTTATCATTCCCTAGTCATTAAGGAAAAGAAAAAGGCAGGGATTTGTGACAATATTACTTGCTACAGTACTTAATAGGTGCTATCCATATATTATGTATCCTTACAATTCCTTGTTTGTGACAGCAACATACAATGTGAAAGTTATATTACTGTAGCACTACAGCATCAACTACCAATATCCAGATCTGTCTCATTGGTCAATAGTACTGTATATACTATACTATACTGTAAAGGTGTCTGGGGAGCTTGTTTCCAGCAATCTGAACTCTGACCAAGATATGTCTGTGTTGTGTTACATCACTGATGTATGATGGATAGCAGCTTTCAAATAAAAAAAAGTATTCCAGATATATACGTATTTCAGTCAGAATTTGAAGCCATGTGTAAACCTAAAAGTGCCTACTGCCAAAATAACAGATGATGAAAAACACACGGTGAAGTTGCTTTCCCCCCTTATTTTCAGTCTTTTTTCGGTTATCTCCTCTCATTTTTATACTGGAGATCATAGCGCAACTGCCTATAGGTTATCTTCAACTTACTCTAGAAAATATAAAAAATAGTAATAATTGTACCACTATTAAAAGACTGGTAACATCAACAAAGTTATACTTTTACTACGAAAAATTTTTTTTAAATAATTTCTCCCATCTCTCTGGAGCATCATCAGTGGAAAAGTATCTGACCACTGTAAAACACCAGGAGTCCAAGAGCATGGTTGTTTCCTCTTAAAGTGAGGCATACTCTGTCGAATATTGATCATAGGTAGATATTGATCAGAAAATGATGGAATCATCAGTGATATCTTTGTTTTGACACCAGGACCTCACTCTGGCGAGGTCAAGGGTCATTGTTCTAAACTCTTGTTTCTGGACAACAAGTAAACACAAAGTCTTTCTCTTCCCTTGTCTTTGATACCAGCTGAGGCTGGTTGTGGTCTCGGGCAGAGACCACAGTTTCAGCAATTTATTTTTTTTTAATCCAGGTCTTAATTAAGTCAAGGCTGGGAAACTCCACTGGGTGAAAATAATATCAACAACAGAAATGGCCCAGGTTATCCGCCTTGTGTGGTTCTATTAGAGCTTCCCCCTTTAGGCCTGCGCTCATATCATGTCCTCGTCGCATTGTCGTCACTGGCCTCCAGTGTGTTCAGAACTACATTCATCCAGTAAACCCGAAGAAACAGCTTCAACCCCAAATGTAGCACTCCCTCAATCCTCTGGTTGCAATGATGGCGATGACTGCAGCTGTCCTCTGTCGTCGTCGTGCTCTGGGGACTGATGGCTCTGCGTCCCAGCCGTGGTGCTGGCACCGTCTGTTAGCGCGCCAACGTCGAGTGGCTGAAAGTTTTGGGATAGGGCGCGCGTCACGCTGTCGTAGGACGGAGGGGAGGAGTTGACGGTGGAGGAGATCGTCTCTGATCTCTTCAGGCCCGCCGGGTGGGAGCCGTAGTTCTCCCTCATCATGGCCGCAATCAGCCCCTCCTTCTCGGGTGCTTCCTCCCAGACTCCTCCGTTGATAGCCTCGTCCCCGTCCGACCCCTGGTGGTGAGGCGTGGTAATCTGCCGGTACATGTAGGACGCCGCCTTCAGCTGTCGTCTTATCAAATGCCTCCGGTAACACCTCTGGATCACGGTGGCGGAGACCTCCTCTTGTTTGCGCCTCAGTGTGGTTGTGATGGGTTCGTAGGAGATCTTGGAGGGGTTGGCCATCATGAATTTCTCCTCCATCTGCTGCTTGAGGGCATCCATCTCGCCTGACTCGCCCAGCACTCGTTTGGTGAAGGCGAACAGTATGTCCAGGCAGTGGATTTTGTCCCCGCTCACCATGGGAAGGTCCATGGAGATCAGCTTTATCTTGTTGGGCTTGCTGATCCGCAGAGGCTCCGACAGTGTGTCGGCAAAATCCGACAGCTTGGCGTACTCGATGAACTGTGTGGCCTCTGGGTCGAACTTCTCCCAGACTTCGTAGAACATCTCAAAGTCGTCCTCGCTGAGTGGCTCGGTGCTCTCCTCGGTTGCCACGCTGAAGTTCTCCAGGATGATGGCGATATACATGTTGACCACGATCAGGAAGGAGATGATAATGTAGGTGACGAAGAATGTAATGCCCACCGAAGGGTTCCCGCAGTTCCCGCGGGCATTGGTGCCTGTGTGGGGGAGGTTGGGGTTGCACTCCTCAGGAGAGTTGTTCAGAATTGGACTCAGAAGGTTGTCCCAGCCTGCCGATGTTGTGATCTGGAACAGACAGAGCATGCTGTTCCCAAATGTCTCAAAGTTGAACATGTCGTCAATGCCCGACTGCCTCTTCACGTATGCAAAGTTCGCCATGCCAAAGATGGCGTAGATGAACATGACTAGAAAGAGAAGGAGCCCGATGTTGAAGAGTGCAGGAAGTGACATCATTAGGGCGAACAAAAGTGTGCGGATGCCCTTGGCACCCCTGATGAGGCGGAGCACCCGTCCAATGCGTGCCAGGCGGATCACTCGGAACAGTGTGGGTGAGACAAAGTATTTTTCAATGATATCAGCAAGCACG
>JAODTR010000013.1:138205-140705 GCA_025399935.1 Amblyopsis rosae | reverse complement strand
TCAGTCTGAGTGGGCGCGTGCTGTCTGTCAGTGCTCGTCGCCGCAGGTTACAACCCGTTATTATTATGGTCTGCTGTCCGCTAACTGAGAGACTGTGTGCTGTAAAAGATTCAGATCGTATCAGCCAGCCTGTCACTAGCAGTGAAGGTACACTGACAATGCAGCCAGAGTCACATATCCATCAATAATATGGCAGAGAATATGTTCAATGTTATTAATATAGACTAGGTGTGTATTTAATAAGCCATATTATAATAGCCACCTATTATGGACACAAATCTATCTGTAGAATCTATCTGCCTTCAACAACAAATACATGGATTAGAGGCCTAATATATCAAACACTAATTCAAATATACTAAGAGTCTGGATCATTAATACTATTATTCGTTCGTCATTATTCTAACAAAATATTTTCTTACGATAACCTGACCTATTCACATACGTTCTTATTGTAAGTCACATTGAATAAAAGTGTCTGCTAAATTATGTAAATGTTATAAAATTAACATAACATAACACAGTTTTTCTCATTTAGTTTATTCATTTAATTTTATATGGTTTTATTAATGTTTTACATTTAGCAGACACTTTTTTCCAGTGACTCAGAGTACATTTGTCAATAGTAGGAGATCATACACCAGTTGTCGTACGCAACCAACCATTAGGATAATGACAGTAGCATGTTATCCAGGATAATTATATCATACATTTACAACCTATGTTATCTGACATACTGTACACCATATAATATGAGATATAATTTCTAGGAGCATAAGTCCTAACAAAGTGGCGTCATTATTAGGGCTTAAAAAGAACAGGAGAAGGCAGTTTCTTTTATGTATTGATTTGTTTTACCCCATTATAGGTGACCATAGCAGTGCGGGCTGCCCCGTTAGAAAATGTTGTGGAATGTACATAAATAACTAAGATCCACGCTGCTATGGAATATACAATATACTGTATACATGAATAAGGAACCACGGAATATGTAGTTACTTCAATGCTGTGATCACTTAACTAGCAGCTAAGCGCTCACTAGATTAATTAATTGAATACGCCTAATAGGTGTGATGAGTGCAGGATAAAAGTGCATGTACACACACACTTGTGTGTCACTTCCTGCAGCGCGGAGCTATTTCCAGATGCTAATGGAGGGGTTGCCCTCGCCAACCGTTGCCCTCACCAACCGTTGCCACGCCGACCAGCCAAACAGAGAGGTGATGGAGAGGAGTTGAGTGACTTGTTGCTAGGCGACCGTCCTCCTACCGATAACGCTCAAGTTCTCCGACTGGGCACTCTCCCTCTTTCTCTTTTCTCTCTCTCTCTCTCTCTCTGTGTCTCTCGCTCTCTCTCTCTCTCTACCTCTTGCTATTACACAAACTTATATACTTATAATTACTGGTTAAACTTTCTCCCTCACCCACATCTATCTTCTGTACCTTGTGTGTCTATCAGTCCTTCTATCTATCCAGTCTAGTCGCTATCTCTCTCCCTCTCTCTCTCTCTCTCTCTCTCTCTCACTCTGTCACACACACATACACACACACACACTCACTCAAGTCTTTCTAAAAAAAAAACAACACTCTTGGAGCACTGATTGATTGGAGGTCCTCAAGACTCGACCACAACACAGAACAAGAGAGAGAGAGAGAGAGAGAGAGAGAGAGAGAGAAAGAGAGAGCGATGGAGATCAAGTGGGTAAGATAAATTAGGACCCAAACAGTGAACGTAACAAAGGAGCGGAGGAATAGACAGAGTACTGCAGGAAAAATGAGATGGTGGGTGTGTGTGGCTATGACTTCAGCTTTTCATTACAGATGACATTCCTTTACAACATGTACTCAGATGAGAGAGTCAGAGAGCTGAAAGAAGGAGAATGATACATATAATGATTACTGGTGTTTTCAACATTATCAACACACCCCGTGTGTGTGTGTGTGTGTGTGCGCGTGTGCGTGCTGGACTACAAGGCTCAAGTTCAGTGATTATAAGCCCTCACCACTTGCAGCAGGGAGAGATAGCCGGCACCCACATTGTCAAAGTTGACCTTGACCTTGCTCCAGTAGAAGTGTGTGTCGTTGAGCGCGAGGCACTCCGTCTTGTTGTTGATGAAGGAGGCGTTGTAGACGTAACCCGTGCGGTTGACGCAGCGTCCGAACTTGCCGGCGAACAGGTTGACGCCCATGATGCTGAAGATCAGCCAGAATATCAGACACACAAGCAGGACATTCATGATGGAGGGGATCGCGCCAATGAGGGCGTTGACCACCACCTGAGAGAGAGAGTGAGAGAGAGAGAGTGTGCGTGAGTGTGTGTGTGTGTGTGAGCGAGAGAGAGAGAGTGTGTGTGTGTGTGTGTGTGTGTGAGTGCGCGTGTGTGTGTGTGTGTGTGAGAGAGAGTGCGAGATTGTGTGAGAAAGAGAGAGAGAGAGAGAGAGAGAGAGAGAGAGAGAGAGAGAGAGAGAGGGGAGGAATACTCTAATAAAGGAATGTGCACC
>JAODTR010000013.1:91015-128602 GCA_025399935.1 Amblyopsis rosae | reverse complement strand
GTCGACGGTACATTTAGCAAATCGACGTTTTACGTAACCGGTGACGTCGGTTACGTCGACTAATCGTCCCAGCACTAGATCCAAGTGGCATCTCTATATATTGTCTCTGACTCCACCCACTGCACAACTTTGAAAAATGCTTAATCTTAGTCAAGGAGCTGAGTGAGGAGAGGGGGCCCCATTAACGTTAATATTTCAGGGCGCGTTTTAACGGATATGAGCAATTTTCAGACCTTAAAATCAAAATGTGGTCAATATTAACATCAGCATTTATGTGTCTAATCACAGTGCAGTGTCATTATTTAGTTTACAGCTCAAAAAACACAATTTAGGCTCCAGTTTCCCATGAATATCTTTTGCATATCTTTCCATTCCCAGTGCACGGTAGACAGTGGCTTCTCTGAGTTCCCCAAGCAGGTCATTCCTCTGAAGACTCTGAATGCTGTTGCGTCTGTCCCCGTTATGTATTCCTGGTCTCCACTGCAGCAGAACTTCATGGTGATTACAGCTCTCTGCATTCCTCTCTCTACCGGAGACATCCTAGCTGACTTATTGTCAGCTAAGTCATGCATAACAAGCCCACGTATTTTTTGAAGGATTACACACACCCCAACAGATGAATCAAAACATTTCATAAACACTTATTGATTAGCTTAACAATGTTAATAATGTTAGTAATCAATCTGGGAGTTTGCTGGTTGTACTCCCAGGAATGAGTGTAAACGGAGAGACCCTGTTTCTGATGTGAAGCTTTTGTCATATTCATGCACCCAGGTGGAGGATGAGACCGTGCTCCATAACATCCCCTACATGGGAGATGAGATCTTGGACCAAGATGGCACTTTCATCGAAGAACTCATAAAGAACTATGATGGCAAGGTCCACGGAGACAGGGGTGAATGCACAAGCACACAAAATAGAGCATCGTATTGCAGTTATTTTGCTAATAATCTGGGAAATCTTTCCCCCCTTTAATCTTGTGTTGTAATGCTTTTGTTTTTATAATGTGGTTTAATATTTAAACATAGATGTGCTTTAGAGGAGAGGGAGAAGCACACATGTTGTTGACACAAGCACAATCTCCTCCAGAGTGTGGCTTCATCAATGATGAGATCTTCGTGGAACTGGTGAGCGCTTTAACCCAGTGCAGCGACAACGAGGATGACTATGAGGAAGAGGAGCAGGACTTCAAGGTTGACAAACTGCAGCTCTGTGACGGCAAGGACCACCAAGACGATGGCCTAGTCAACACAGAAAGTAAGATGGCCCCCGGTGGTCTTTCAGAATCAATTTTCACTGGAGTTTGCAATAATTGGGACGCTTCAACATGAAAGTGCAGAACAATATACTTTGTAATATAGGCATTGAAAAGCAAAAGGGAATACGGCTATACCTGGCTATTGACCATCGGCCAGTGGTAATGCAAGTTAATGAGATTAATGGGATCCTCGCTTAGTATCGTGTGGCCGTCTTGTGTTTTATATATATATTTATATATATATATATATTTTTTTTTTGTAGAAAAATGCTTTGTAGTGTAGTGTGAGACAAATACATGTCAACCTGCTTTTGCTACAGAGTCTACAAGTAAAGAGATGAAGCAACACAATTATGCTTTTAATGCAGAAATAAGTAGTACATTATTTCAGTAGATCTTCCTCAATGAAAAAACGCAAAATGTTTAACATGTTGGGCACTGAACTTATTGAAACAGCACTGGCTACATCAGTTGTTAACTTTGTGAATTAAGATGCAGTTGATGTTCACTATTACAGTTTTTTGTCCTCAACAGCTCTCTCTCTCGTGTGTGTGTGTGTTTTCTTCTCCCTAGGCCGCTCCAGCAGCGATGGCAACAAGAAGCTTCCGTCAGACAAGATATTTGAAGCGATCTCTTCCATGTTTCCTGACAAGGGAACTGCTGAAGAACTGAAAGAGAAGTTAGTATGTGAATGGATGTGCTAAATAACACATACTTAGTTTGTCATCTTCTGGTACATACAATGTCAATATATATATTATGGGATGCTGTGTCGCAGACTCTGCTTTCAAACTAGAACTGCGTCCGTATAACAGTGAAACGGTGGAAAGGCGAGTTCTGTAATATACGATGGCAAAACTCTATGGAACGGAATGCATTGTCTTTTCAAAATGTGGGATTCTCTGTAAATTAGAGCAAAGTGTGCCCAGATGATCCTGTGATCACCACTGTTATGTGGCCAGAGTGTATGAACCAGAGCACAGCCCACACTTAACCACGTAATATAATAACATTACAGTTCACAGGCCTTCTTGTAGCTAGAAGTGTGTCTGCTAGTAATGGGCGTATATAACCGTGTGTGCGCCTGTCTCAGGTACAAGGAGCTGACAGAGCAGCAACTGCCAGGCGCCCTGCCTCCAGAGTGCACCCCTAACATTGACGGGCCCAACGCCCGCTCTGTGCAGCGGGAGCAGAGCCTGCACTCGTTCCACACGCTGTTCTGCAGACGCTGCTTTAAATACGACTGCTTCCTCCACCGTCAGTGCACACGTACATCTCCCTCTTTTATTTTTGTTTGTTAGTGCCTACCAAATAGCTGCACAGATACGCTCCCTGTAAAGGTCTGCTACCGTGTCTGAGCCTGTTTCTCGTCTCTTCTGCCTTCCCGTAGCGTTCCATGCAACTCCAAACACGTACAAGCGCAAGAACATGGAGACGCCGGTGGACAGCGAGCCTTGTGGCCTGGAGTGCTACATGCACCTTGTGCAGGCAAGTGTCAACGCATGGCCCTGTTCCTGAATGAAGCCACCGCTTGCGGGCAATGCGTTCACCTGGTTACGGTATGGTCAGCAATTCCCATGACAACATGATTGTATTCCCAGGATGGGGTGGTGAGGGACTATACTGAGGACGGGGACGCCGAGGGGCCTAAAACGCCGTCCCAGTGCGCCATCAGCCATCGCCAGGGGCAACAGCCAAACAGCAACAGCAGCAGCAGGCCTAGCACCCCCGCAGTTTCCTCCGAAAGCAAGGACACAGACAGTGAAAGAGAGGCTGGGAAAGATGACCATAATCAGGACAACCACCATGACAACCACCACGACAACCACCATGGCAACGATCATGACAACCATAAAGATGTCTGTAAAGAGAACCATCATGACAACCATAAAGATGGCTGTAAAGAGAACCACCATGACAGCCACCATGACAACCACCACGACAACGATAAAGACACCGACAAGGATGATGACGATGACAAGAAGGATGAAAACACCAGCAGCTCAGGTACAGTATGATTTTAAAGCAATGCTAAAATAAATAAAATAATCTGTGACCATAGAAAACATTTCTATTATATATTAGATATATTATTTATTATTATTATTATTATTATTATTATTATTATCTATATTAGTCTTAAGAGATAGAGGTACAGATAATGTCATAAGCGCAGAATTATTTTTTTTTTTTTAAATATAAATAGAATGATCCACACAGGTAAGAAAGTTTGCCAGCTTAATCTCTAGTACAAACTCTTATGATCTCCCTATATGGCTAGTATTGGCGCAGCAGATTATACGCCACAAGGTGGCAGTATAAATGCATATTTAAACCTACCTTAACCTTGCAGAAGGTAACTCACGGTGCCAGACTCCAGTGAAGATGAAGTTGACCTGTGAACCCGAGGCGGTGGACTGGAGTGGGGCTGAGGCTTCTCTCTTTAGGGTTCTCATCGGGACGTACTACGACAACTACTGCGCAATTGCTCGTCTCATCGGGACTAAAACCTGCAGGCAGGTGGGTGGAGCTGACCTTACTTTTCTAATGTTTCTTTTTAAATCCAGAATTAAGAAGACCTCATTCCAAATGAGTAGTTTGGGTCATGCATTTGAAATAGGAGTTTCCATTGGTGTTAATAATAAACGCAGTTTCATACAACCAGTAATGTTTTTGAACCCCCTTGCCCCGGAAATATGTAAGCCTGTGGTTATATTTGGGGCTGATATGCTAAATGAGCCTCAACGTAGAAAGCTTGAGTGGACCCCAGCAGCAGTGTTCATCTGAAGGTGGCCTGTGATTGGCTTGCTGCAGGTGTATGAGTTCAGGGTAAAAGAGTCCAGCATTATCGCTCGTGCTCCCGCTGAGGATGAGGACACACCCCCTCGCAAAAAGAAGAAGAAGCAGCACAGGCTGTGGGCCACACACTGCAGGAAGATCCAGCTGAAGAAAGGTCAGCGGTCATCACCTTTCAACAGGAAATGGAAGTACTCCCATCTGCTCTGCCCTCGCAGTCGAATGTTTTTTTGCAACACATTTAACAGTCCGCATTTAGAGAGCGGTCATGTTTTAGTGCTGTTGCCGTCCAAAGGCTAACCGCAGTAACTATGTATCTGGTCAAAAATTGAGTTGGTTTTGATATCTTGTGTGACAACATTTCAGAGTTAAATTAGTTTTTGTTTTTGAGAAAAATCCATATAAAGATTGCAGTAACTACAAAACTGGCCAGTAAAAAAACAACATAGTTTTGACTCAGTTTGACTGTTTGCATAGTTACTGCACTTAGGCTTTGTAGGGTTCTGCTTAAACTGCACGTTTGCACAAATAACAAATAAAAATAAAAAATCCAAAATATTTTAGAATCTGTATTTGAAACATTTCCTTCCCCCTCCAGATGGCTCATCCAATCATGTGTACAACTACCAGCCATGTGACCACCCCAGGCAGCCCTGTGACTCCTCTTGTCCCTGTGTCACTGCTCAGAACTTCTGTGAAAAGTTCTGCCAGTGCAGCTCTGAGTGTACGTACATGCGCGCGTACACACACACACACACACACATACACACAAATCTAGTGATGCTTTTTGTCCTACACTGATTGCAGATTTTCAGTCCGCAAATTTGACCGATTTTATACTTATATATTATTCATGAATTTAAGATACATTTTTAAACCATGTTAATGCATGTAATCAAGAAAAGGCACAATCAATGGTGATCTGAGAGCCAACAATTGACATCAAAGATTGTTTTTCCGTATCAGCCATTAGAAAGGAAAATCGGACTACCACCAATCTCGTATTTTTTGTGGATATCGCCCGATACTGATCTCCTGCCAATCGTTTGGTGCATCACTACACATATCTGTGGATTGCCAATTCATCAGTTAATTAGGCATTCCATTTTCTAAATTCAAATAGTATCTACCTACATGTATGAGTGGCGGGAAATAGCTGAGAGCTTTTGTTAAAATGCACTCTTTAGTGGTCAGCAGACTCTGCAATTAGATTTACAAAGCAGGTTTAACAAACTACAGTGTGCCTAATGAAGTGTGTGTGTGTGTTCAGGCCAGAATAGGTTCCCAGGCTGCAGGTGTAAGGCCCAGTGCAACACCAAACAGTGTCCCTGTTACCTGGCGGTCAGGGAGTGTGACCCTGACCTCTGTCTGACCTGTGGGGCTGCAGAGCACTGGGATAGCAAGAACGTCTCCTGCAAGAACTGTTCCATCCAGAGGGGGGCAAAGAAGGTAACACACACACACACACAATGTTGATGTCATGGGCTGACAATGTATTGACCACCATGAGCTCTGTTGATCTTGAGGGAAACCTAAATGTTTGCATCTGATTGGTTCAATCACGTTACACTGGAGCATTAGTCGTTCTCCATTTGCCTAATGGGCTTGTAAAGCAGAGACTCTGGGTCTGTGAACTGAACTGCTTTCTTCCATTGATTCCTCCATGGCCTCTGTTTCCAGCACCTGCTGTTAGCCCCTTCAGACGTTGCTGGCTGGGGGATCTTCATCAAGGAGCCGGTCCAGAAGAACGAGTTCATCTCGGAGTACTGTGGAGAGGTAAGGAGCTGCTCCTGGCTTCATGTGGGAATGCACTAGACGTGATCTTGAAGACTTGTGTGGGAATGTCACGTGCTGACCTCTGACCTCCATCACTGCAGATTATCTCCCAGGATGAAGCAGATCGCAGGGGAAAGGTCTACGACAAATACATGTGTAGCTTCCTGTTTAATCTCAACAATGGTATGTCTTTCACACGACAGCAAACTGCTGTCATTTGCACTTGGTTTCTTATGAGCTGTAAACTGACAAATACGCTTTGAGTGTTGACCTTGACATTTTCTGTAGATTTTGTTGTCGATGCTACAAGAAAAGGAAATAAGATTCGCTTTGCCAACCACTCTGTCAACCCCAACTGCTATGCAAAAGGTGAGGGGGGCATTTTGGTGTGAGAGATACTTTAGTGGTTGTACACATGTATGTATAAAGAAGGCAAAGGTTTTAAATTCAAAGCGGATGTCTTATTCGTAGTAGCAGTGTCAATGTTTTTCTGTTTTCCTGAGTAGTCATGATGGTGAATGGAGACCACAGGATAGGGATCTTTGCCAAGAGAGCCATACAGACTGGAGAAGAGCTCTTTTTTGACTACAGGTCAGTAAATTGGGGTCACCTTTATGTGATATTTTGCAGGATTCTCATGTAATAATTGATTAATTTTATGAACAATGAGGAATTGCTTAATAGTTGAAGGATCAGTGTGTAATATGACAGTAATTATTATGTAAACAGCCATGGAACTTTCAAGTGTGTACAGCATCTATATTAGTTTCTTAAGCAGTGGGGAGTATTTATAGGCAAGGAACTGCACTTTAAACAACTTCACGTGAGACCCAACTCACTGTTGGAATTTCCTCTAACAGGTATAGCCAGGCGGATGCTTTGAAGTACGTTGGCATCGAGCGAGAGATGGAAATCGCCTGATTTGGACTTCTACCTCCACTGGATAAACTCCTCAAAGGCCTTACACATACACACATGCACACACATGCACACACATTTTTCGCTTCAGGAAACCCAGGGGGCTCCTCAAAGCGCAAGATCTCTTCAACAATTCTGGGAATGTTTGAACCAACTGAAGAAAATCTTTTATTTTTTTTCTTCTTTCTTAAGTATTTCCTATTTCTCTGTTGTGCTTTTTTATACTTACAAATCTTATTCTCTGGGGTATCTTGAATGCACTGTTCCTGCTGCCACAAACTTCCCACAGATAAATACTGCAAATCATACTACATACTGTGCTTTTGTATTAGGGAAAAGCAGTCTTGTGCAAAAGTTTCAGGGACCAATCCTCCACCAGCTCTATTTACAGACCAAACACGCTGTTTGTCTACATGCTTCACTGTGTGTGGGTCTTGGCTAATGCAGCCATTCCTGTATGTCTGTAAAGCGGGATAGCATTCACAAAGCAGGGCCAATAGAATTAAAGCTCCAGTTATTTTGATTGGAAGCTTTATATTGAACCATCTTAAACAAGATCTTAAAAAAAGATCCCTTCTACATGTACCAGCAGCTAATCAATGCCAGTTAGCTTCACACGTTTAGACAAACTAGTTGTGTGACTGACTCTAGTCATTATCCAGACTAAGTCTGGGACCCCATGTAACGCACAATTGTGGAGTGTTGCTTTAAATGTTTAAGACTTCACTGAGATACTGTAGGTAAAGTCTGCTTTGTAAAGCTTCCCTCCAATATGAGGTGCTATTTTTAGATACAAAACCAGCAGTTACAAGCAACAGCCAGTTAGCCAATCAGTTTAAAGGTTTTGTGGGTTTCTGTGAACCATTGTGGCTGGCCAATTTAGAAATTTGGCCATTGTGACTACTACTAGCGCTCCATCTATACTGGTTTACTACACCAACCAAACTCACTCTGAAACTCCTGGGTTTTAACTGATCTTGACACTGGTTCTGATTTTCCCCACTTCACTGAATTTTCACACAGCCGCCACACAACTGCAGTTGTCTAGTTAGTGTAAAACTGGGCTCCAGTCTGTGGCACATAACACTTGTGCAGTGGTAATTAGACATTGATTACAGTACCTTAATTGGTGAGTCAGTCAAACCGTGGAATCATACATTGTGCTGTGCCTTTAGTCCTTAACAGAACACGTTATGGCTGATTAAAAAAATAAAAGATTTGTAGTGAAGTCTCTGCATGATAACATTGTGTATTTGTAAATAAGGAACTGGGAGGCTTTGCAGACTGTCTGAGATAATATGTACTTGTTTTTTGTTTTGGTACAAAAGTGTTAGAAGGCCTGCAAACGGGTGTGTTGGAATTCAAATGTATATCGCTGTACTTTGTGATCTCCAATCAGTATAATTTGATGAGCATTCCTGTTGACAGCCTTCTTAACCAACAATCATTGTCAAAAAAATGTAAATGGATTTCTGGTGCATGCAAAACACAAAACAAAAAAAACAAGCAATACCAGCTGCTTCTTACAACTCTTCCCAGCTGCAAATATTTATCTACTTATGTTGCCTGTAATTTATTGTTTGTGTGTATGGGTAAGTTTCTTATGTAAACGGGCCACCACACTCTGGAATAATGTGGACAATATTATGTGGAATCTTGAATTGCAAATGATTGTAGTTGTAAACAGGTATAGCTGGTTAAGGTATACATTGTTTGCCCTGTCCAAGATAATGGTAAATGAATTGCCCTCCACACATTGCTTATAGAAACTGCACTGGTAAATCAATCCAGTCAGACATTTCTCAGTTCACCATTGATTAGTTTCATTTTGTACTATACAGAAGAGCATACATACTTGAGTTCAAATGTAGCAGTTGGTGTCAAAAAAAACAACTGATGGGTTTTAATCGCCATTTGGAAATGGGTGCATATGGTGTTGACTTTCTATTGCTTCAGCCTGTTCTGAAACTTCCTTTCATACTTACATACACACTCCTGCAGTGTCAAACCAGGACTACTTTCCTATTTGTCAAGGTGCTGATTTTCAGAAGTTTACAGGGAATTTGTTGTAAAATGCAGAATAAACAAATTGCTGCAGTGATGTTTGGGTCATAATTGCAAAGCTTTATGAATCTGATCAAAGCTGAGAACTCAACACTGAGTTCCCAACATAAGTCTCAACAGAAACAGCCATTAGATAAATCTTTTATTTAACACACATTTAGAAAATGAAACACTATACAAATGTCCACCTTGCAGTAATGGTACAGGTGATGCGCACATTAGCCCAACTGGCCTCAACACCCTCACAACGGGCGTGCACCTGGGACAATGAACTAGTTAATGATGGTCTCCGTCGTGTACATAACTTAGGAGGGGTGAAAGGGCTGGGTTGGCGGTGTTATGTCCCAGTGGGCTGTTCAGCTGTAATCTCGATGCAGGTAGGCAGTAGCATGCAGTAACCCTGGTGTGTGTGGCTCCTCTGACCAACTGTGGTCTAAATCTTCACGCTGGCTCTTCGTAAAGAAGTCTCAGGTTCATATATACATTATGAATATGAGAGGGTGCGCCTGGGATATTGAGTCTAGACGCAAATGAGCGAGGGACTTCCTAATCGCGTTGTCCAAAAGGTCGGCGGCCACACCGTTGGCGGTCCTATGACGGTGATAAAACCCCCAGAGCCTTGTGTGTGGCTGTCGTTTCCTATTGGCAGGTGTCCGGTTGTAATCACACATGTCGGCCAGTCAGATGGATCCACACTTTTATTAATTAGACATTAAAAATTAAAGGAAAAAGAGGGCAGAGCGTGGAAGCGATGCTTAGGCTAGGTAGCTGTACGTGTCCTTCTCGCCGTCTACTCTTTCCAAGTACTCCTTCTCAATCAGGATGTCGATGCATTTCTGGCCACCAGAGGGAGACAAAGACATGTAGGAGGCAATGAACAAAAATCTGTCCTGCTACTGTTAGATCACAAAGTGATATTTAGCATTTCTAAATGTCACGTTATGTCCACTTCATCCGGACTATTGAGTAGAATATAATATTAAAGTATTTTTAGCAGTAAAGATCAGTGAGGCAGCATGATGCTAAGATGCCACATAAAGAGAAAGCTTTATAGTGTTTACCTTTATGACAGGGACTCTGGGTTTAAAGCGAGAAGACAGCTGGTTGAGGACTTCAGCTAGGAGCTGCTGGTGTTTAAGAACCTTCCTCATCTTCATTATCCTCACAATGGCAGCCTACACACACACACAAGATAATCTGCATATGATCAACCGGGGAAGGTGATTTCTTTGTGTAGAATACATTTTACAGAGCGTTTATTGTTAAATTGTACAGAAGTGAGCGTCATACCTGTATAAGGAGCTTGCGGTCCTCCTCTATGTTCTTGTGAGTGGTCTCTTGCTCCTGTTTCTGCTCTGTCTTCATAGGAACGTTGATGTTGACTCGCAGCTTCTTACTGTGAACACAGGGCACCATTAAGACATGACGTCGCAGTACAGGCCTGTTCTGTTCTCATTAGCTACAGCAAGGTTAGCATCACCATTAAGAGGTGTTCATGCTGACATGACGTCGCAGTACAGGCCTGTTCTGTTCTCATTGGCTACAGCAAGGTTAGCATTACCTTAAAGTTGCAAAACCATTACCTGAGGTCTTAATTAGTTCACCAGATGTTAATTGTAGGTGCCATGTTTGATATTAAATGTTACGATATTAAAAACATCGTTCCAGAGGAAATATTATGGTGATGTTGAGGGCAGTGGAAGACCATGCTCACTTTTTATATCCAAGGAAGAGCTTAATGAGAGTGTCTGGTTTGAAGTCCACCTCATCGACATTGGCATTCTCATCCTCCAACACCTGACGGACAAAAAAGGACCACGGGTATTAATTACCATTGACAACAGGACTGAGAAAAGAGCTACATTGTGAAAGAATCAGTGTTCATCTGTCTCCAAGCAGACAGGAGAGGCATTTTATTCATGTGAACTCACCAGTAGCTTGGACTTCAACAGGATCTGCAAGACCTGAACTAGAATGTCCTGAAATGAGAACATATGATGAAAAACAGTTAGGAAATTAAAATTTTTATTTTACATGCATTTTAATTAAAACGGGATAAAAAATAAAATGTGTGTTTTAGCACCGTATAATTATCTGATAGTTACACGCGTTACGTGGCAGGTACACTGGGCATGGCGAAAAATAAAATAAGACCAGATACGTGTTTTCTTGCACTGGATTACTGGAGCCTTTACTGAAAGGAACCTTTGAGTGTAGAGCGGTCATGCCAATTTATACGTTTTCCGTTTGGTGCTCTGAAACGGACGCAAGATATGCTACTGTTAGCTGCGTTGAACATGCTTAAAATGCCTAAAGCAAAAGGTTCAAAACAGATGCACCTATCCGGTTGACGCACAGATGACGCACATCTGCGGGGTTGTCCAAGAGGAAGATGTCAGGTTACTCGACATTCACACAGAGTGTCAATATCTTTTAAAATAAAAACGTGCAGAGCAAATCTGTTTGCATAAGACAACTATAGTTCAAGTTCATCTCAAAAGACTTTAAAGTTACATGGCTTATTGTTATCATTAAGTCATGTTAAACGGACGTTCCCTTGTAAAAGTGTAAACAAATTCCAGTGCTGGGGGCTAAGGGACCGTCCAAATAATTACTATGATGAGGAAGAGCGCTAGCGGCTTAGGAACAGTCAACAAATTACTGTGAATCATAATAATTTGGATAATAATGAACAGCAATGAAAACATGACAAAGAACCGGTTCAGGCACCGTTAAGGAACCGGAACCATTTTATCAATTTGGAACAGGAATCGTAAAAAAAAAAAAACGATGCCCAACCCTAACGTTGACACAGTAAGCCTACATCTTCATAAACCATTTACATTTTAGTCACTGAGCAGAAGAACATTAGTCAAGTGCAGAGGAACAGCAGTGTGCATCCTCAACAGCAGAGCATTCAGACAGACAGACAGAGCAGGCCACATAACGTGTCGTATCTATGTGTGAGCTGCCCCTACCGTCTTGATCTGGGTGCTGTCTGTCAGCTGCTGCATTGTGTACACATCCTCTGTGTTGTACTGCAGTAGGATGGCCATCTGGAAGGTGGAGGCCTGCAGAGTGTACCTGGAGGACAACAAAGACAGTCACTCACGCAATGCTGTCCGCATTCACAAGGTGCATTGGCATTACCGCTCCACGCCACACCTAACTGGGCCAGACCACACTACAAAAAGTGTTTCAAAGCTGTGGTAGTAGTTCATAGCGAATACACAAATCTTCGGGTACACAATCGCAACAGCAATTAACACACTTGTCAAACCACTAACATAAACTGTATATTTAGTCCAAAACACACTATTAAATAAATAAAAACTGCACAGGACTGATGTTGCATAATTTCATATTAGCCGTCAGATGTAACCTTCCATTCACAATAGATTTAATTAAAACACCGTAGCGCTCTCAAAATGGCCGCCTTTGACTGACCCCTGAATTGATCCAATCAGAGCTGTACTCTGTGATATACTAGCCAATGAATGTGTGAGTCTAAGGATCAGACCCGCCCTCTTTTTACAGACGTAGCCAATTGCAGTTGATTTTGTTTTAAGTTTAGTCAGTGTAATCAAATTCGAAGACATGGGTGTTTTTTATTCATTTATTTTTTACAGAGAGTGCTTTTAGCAAAACATGACAATATTGAAATTAGAACGCATACTTAACAAATGAATATCCGAATAGTCAAGTATTTGGGGCCAGCTCCAGTTCCTACCTGCGCTAGCTGGGGCAAGTATATGATAGTGTTACCTGTTCTTGAAGCAGTTGGTGACCAGCTCTCCTTTAGACAGGTGATACAGCCACGTGAGCTTCCTGCCACTGTGTCTGCTGCCGTAGAAGGCTGTGAAGCGCTGGTAGCTCCTCTCCAGCTACACAGGGAGAGGTGCACAGAGGACATGGAGTGGTAAGGACTCTACTGCCCTGGCACAGACCACAACATCTACTACTGTATGAGGATGTCAAAGGCTATAAAAGTCAGTAGAATTATATATGGCCATATTATTAGAACATTTATATTGATACGGTTAAAAAAAAATTTGACTTATTGCCGCCAACAGTAAAAGTAATTTGTCTTCGCTAAAGAACTACAGGGCAGAACACACAATCATTAAAATAAACATCCAAAAAGAAATGGAAATATACACTATAATACAGAGAGACAATCTGAATTTCAGAATACATCACCAGGACCATGAGGTGTTCTACATTATTGGCTAAAAATAGCTCATTAGGTTATAGCACATGCTGTGCTCTGCTGTGGTGTGTGTGCGTGTGTGTGCGCACGCATGCATCACCTCAGAGGGCAGAGCGAAGGTACAGGATTGCTGGAACGGCCACGACCCAGAGCTCAAAACCTGGATGCTGAAGTCCACTGCAAACACACAGTTAAGGGAATGTGTTGAAACAACTCACTCCAATGACGATTCTACCATCGCTCCAAGAAGCCAAACATTGATTGTGTGCGCATGTCAATGAACACACTGTTTACGTGTGAGTGTTCTGGTTCTTACAGTCCAGAGGTTCAGAGTTGCTCAGGTGCTTCTTGAACTGTTCGTTCAGGTCTTTGCTGACTCCAATGTCCTGGAACATGCGCTGCAGTTTGGATGTGTATTCAAAGCCACACGCTTGCTGGAGATACAAAGACCATGTTTGATTTGGAGCTTCAAGTCAAAAGGGCCTCTCAATCCCACATTTAATACAGGTAACACGGCAGAGCTTGAGGAAAATTGCCCCCAAAAAACGAAAAAATGTAAAGACTGAGACTGGCTAATTACCGCAGAGTACAGTGAATCCCAATAGGGAGAAGAGCACAGTTTAAACACTGTTACAGTGCTCTGTATGAGATACACTATGTCATTTTGGAGTTGGACCAAAGAAATATTATGCTACTTCTTGTTTAAATAAGATTATTTTGGGTGAAAGAACAGAATTATCTTAATCTGCATTAACAAATCAACATGGTTTTATTCACAGAACCAAGCTAAACCAGTACAGTATCTGCAAAATTAAAGCATTATACTATTACCTCATCAAAATTTTGACAGCCATGAGCATCAATAGAGAATATTGCTCATGTTTGAACTGTAACATCGATCTAATTTGAAGTTGGCTTGTTACATCTACCTTTATCCTATTTAGTCAGGGTCGTAATCCTCTGCCTGCCTGACTCTGAGAACATGATGTAGGCTACTTGCTCTGTTGTGGAGGGGGAGGACCGTTCATTTGAAATGCTTCATTTGAGTGCAGATGTGGAGCGGACACCGCCGCTTAAAACTGCAGTTGTGAAGCGGCGGCCCACAAGTCGCACTGGCGCGACTACTTATCAAATGTAGTCACACTGACACTGACACTAGTGGCAGTCTGCCACTGATTGGTCGCAATCTGGAGCCCTGCATGTGCAATATGTAGCAGGTACTAATGCATATAATGCATGTTGTAACTGTATAACCAGTCAGCTAGTCAATCCCCAGAAATAATTGGTAGATGCCTAAATACAAACAAAGTGCATACTACTCTAAGAGCAGATATATACACACACGCGAAGAAACTAAAGGATTTATTTTTTAATAGAGATAAAAGACCAAATGTGTCATCCTAGAGGACTACAGTTATTGGACATGATATGAGATAAGAGGTACTGAGACTAACTCTGAAAAGGTGCGTTCTGTTATGTCCTAAATACAGCACGTGCCTCTGTACCTTGAGTTTAGAGATCATGCTGGCCTCTGCGTCGTCGCTGGCGCTATTCTGGTGCACCAGGCGTTTGGCGAGCATTTTGGCGTAGAACTTCTGGAAGACATCTTTGTCCTCGATGTACTTGAACACGACCATCTGGACACGCGCGTGCGCGCACACACGTACACAAGCACAAACACCACAATTATCTCCACCTTCAGTGAATCTGGAACTGCCATACATTTACAGAGGGCAGGTGAGCATACCACTTGGTTGAGTGTGTCCTCAAGCTCAGCCTCTTCTGGGTTTTTGGAGCTGGAAGACATCAGCATGTTATTGATGGAGTATTATTATGATCACAGGGTTCACAGCACCTGGGGCTCGTGGCTTGACTACTAACCCACATTGTCCAACCAGCAAGCGGTGAGCTACTAGCCGAAGTGCATAGTTAATGGCCAGACATCATCCCCTGCATGATGCTGGCACTTAATAGCAAGTGGTTTCACTTACCGCGCCTCTAAAAGCTACAAGCAGAAGTGGCCCGTATGACCACTTTCACGAAGGAACGCTGCTCCAATTATTAACTTCACAACTACCACCGCAGTAGCAGTAAACACGAGGCCCACCTCTTTTTCAGCAGCGAGTCACAGTATCTGGCCAGCAGCTCGGGAGATTTGCTGGATGACTGGGCCATCTTTGTGACGGCATTGTTGTTGATGAAGCGTCCGCAAGCCTGTGGAGAGGCACAGCGGGATCATACCACAGGACAACTCCTACAGCCGCCCCTACAGTGTCCTCTGTCATTCTCAGTCTACACAGGGCTGCAGCAATCTAATAGTCTACAGTGCAGCTACATGGAGTTAATGATTAATCAATGTATGGCATTACGGCAAAAACACAAGCGTTGGTTATCATTACCTCAATGCTAAATGGCTTGTAAAACATCTCTCGCTTATCCTCTTTACTACCAACACACTCCACTCTGGATATCAGCCTTATGCAGTGAGAGAACCGGGCTTCTGCAAAACGCATATCCTCCACTTAGAAGCCTTCCCATCTCTACCCAGGAGATCCATTCTAGGTGCTCACCTTGTCGAGTGCGGCCACGAAGCCAGCGTCGTTGTTGAAGGCGGACATGACGAGGGCGTTGTACTTCTTATGGACGTCCAGCGTGGTCTGAACATACACCTTGGGGTCCTGGGAGGGAAAGGGAGAACGCTTTCAAACAAGGGACTAAAGTGAAACAAAAATAATTACATAGAAACCACACCAAGGCCACAAATATATACAGCAGGATGGAAAGGACGTTTGCTCTTTAGCATCGCTACACAACACGACTGGGTTCATAGTGTGAAGCAGCATGTACGTTGAGAGCAGCCTCTCCACACTTCTCAATGGCAGCCAGGCCTTGATTGTGGATGTGGGTTTCCAGAAGCTTCTTCAGCTCGCCCAGGCCATCTGTGATTCGCGAAACCAGGTTGTACATGCGACCCAGGTCTGAGAGGAGAACAGGTTAATGAATACTAATGTAGAGAAGCCTATGTCCAGTTGTTGTTTAGCAAAGATTGTAATACAGGAAATACAAATAGCTCTGTACATATACCTGTACATTGGCATTGAAAATCTAATAAACTGTTTTAATTTGACGTGTAAGATGTTAGATGTGCTAATTTGAGTCTCTCTGCCCTGGACAGTACAGGATGCATGTTACTATGGCAACAACCGCCGTTTCAACATCACAAATCTACACTTTACAGTCTGTTGTCAGGAGTTTTAAATCAAGATTCTCATTGATTTAAAATTGTCAAACCAACACAATTATGTCGTACCCTCATTCTTGTCCGCGTCCAGAAGGTTCTGGAACTCTGTGTGGAAGATCTCCAGGTGTTTCTCGATGAGGACCTGCTCACACTTCCTGGCCAGTTCGTCCTGCGTGGACTCATGGAGATACACCTGGACACGCCTCTGTTCTTCCAGCAGACGTGCCTCTGCCTGGACGTCATAGGCACACACGTTAGCAGGTGGTGGGCATAGAAAAATATCTGATATTCTTCTGAAGAACAGCAACTATATGTTTAAGCTACCATCCTAGAGAACACCTCAAGGTTTGCAAATTTGAATGGGATTCGGTGTAAAATAAAAGCATTAAAAAGTAAAAGTAATAATATAATAGATATTGTAATTAATATAAATCACAATATCAAATTCATCGTTTTATTTTTGACAATGACAAGTAAATGTTTCCATTTTACACTTGTTGGCCTTGTTTTTATGAGATACAGCTAGATTAATTGCTGGTTACACAAATTAATACACAAATTAATTGCTGGTTTTGAATTATGTTTAAGACGGCGTTAATAGCAGCCTTCTCCTTCAATACTTGAGCTAGCCGGCGTGCTAAGACAGTGGCGTACCTTCTTCATGTACTCTGTGACGGGGTTCTGCTGCAGGAACTCTGTGCTCTCCCGCGTGTAGAAGCGCTCTGTGTCCGTGAGGAACTGGCACTCAAAATACTCTTTGTACACGGAGAGCGTGGGACCCTTGGCGAAGGCATCCTCTTCGTTCAGACCCAGCTCCACTGCAGGAAGGACCAGAGGAGACCTCATCAACTCTCATCCATGATAGGACAATTGTGCATTGAAGTATTATTAAATCTAGCAATTATCTGTGTGAATCATTCAAGACATTTGTTTTGGATCTACAGTATGATATATTAGAATAACGTGACCACTGATATAATTACATCCAACTGGGCTTGATGATTTGACAAACCCAAAGTGGTCTAGTGTAGGGATGGGCATGGGTACTCAAGTGCTCGTCCGTGACAGCAATGCTCGATCATACTTTTTCATGAACAATGATGAAGACGCAAAAATAAATGTGTGAATTCAAAAATGTATCTCTCAATTTAATAGGCTACGTAACATGATGATCTGTTCAAAACAGTAGCAGACAACTACATACATGACCTTACAATCCCATGCTCTATTGGGTAACAAACAGACAGTTTAGCATTCTGCAGTGACAGGGTTTGTGGTGAACATACCGTAGGATTGGACCACACCACTAATGAGCCTGGTGTTGATGGTCTCCCCATTCCTCTCCCTCTCTATTAGCTTGAGGACGGCGTTTGTTACCTGAATGGGTTCAGAACCATTAATACAGCAGTGAGAAACATATTTGCTCCCCAATAATCCCCAATACATTGTTGCCTCCTAGAAAGATTCCATGCCATTGCAGACATAGAATAATCCATGGATAATGTGTGGTAAAACTAATAAATAATATTTAAAAATAAAAGACAGAATGAGCTGAGAACTATTTTAACAGAACAGCCAATACTACCATTTTTTCCATCAGTGTATTGTGTTTCAATCACCATAATCCAGTGCTAGGGTTCAGTTAAAGTTGGATTACTGCGAGGTGACGAGGCAAGCCCACCTGTTTGTTAAGAGGTCTGAACAGACATTCCCTCCAGGTAACCAACGCCAGCTAAGACAAAAGAAGAAAAGCAGGCTAGTCAAACAAACTTAAAGAGAGCCTGGCAAATGGTAAATCTACAGCCCAGACACACTGGAAGACAGTAGCAGCGATGAGAAACAATGGAATGCAAATTAGATCCAGTGACTTGAGGAGACGATGGGCGAAATAACAGTCTGCGAAGCAAAGTGGGCTGGTACTGAGAAACTAATCTCAACTACAGCCGATCCATTTCAGGCAACAACCAATGGAAGCTAAACATTTCATTGATTAACATGATGGCATCATTTCAGGTAGCACATATACAAGAGGGTTACCTAGACAACCAAAGCTTGGAACGTAAACAAGCAACCAATTTTCAGATACAAAGTAACGGGTGACGAGCAAATCGCAGAATGAATCTGGGGCTTTAGGAAATGTTTGCCACCGTAATTACACGAGGTGAGTCAAGACAACGCATTGCATCTCACTATCTTTGGTCAAAACTAGGCTGCCTTCTCTACTGCTGCATGTGGGATGCTCTGTTACCGAGTAGATCTCATAGATGCCTTTGCGGCCCTCGTCACACTCCCGTCTGACCCAGTGGCGGTTGAGGTAGGCACAGATACCGTTCAGAACCTTGCTGGAGAAGCGGTAGTCCTCCCACTGCTGGGTGTAGAACTTTAACACACACTCGTCCATCAGGTCTTCACCGTCCTGAGACGAAGGAGACAACAACTATTTAATGTGCAGCCTTTATGCAGTAGGAACAGCATCACCCCTGCCAAAGTTTTGCTGGGAAAGAGGCAGCTTCAAAAGCATTACTATTAAATGGTGGCCATACAAGCCTTTACGTTAATACATGTAGTTTACAGAAAATATGCTGGGAATATGCATTTGTACAGAGAAATATAGGGGCTGTTGTATGGTAATTTGGCAAACAGGAATATCAGGCATTGACTGAAAAGCGGTATATCCCGATACACTATTCAATGCCGTTTAAGTCTCAAAATGTGCTTTCTTTCCATTAATCTATCAAGATAAATTGTTCTTTCTACATCTAAACCAGAAATGCATATGAGAGTGCCTGATTCAGTGGCAGTTATGATACTGTACATATAACTATTGCTGAATTGTCCTGTCGTCACAGATGCAGGCTCACCTTAAGCAGGCCGGTCAGGTAGTTCTTCAGGAACTCCTTGAGCCTCTTGTAAAGCTCCAGGCCAACAAACTGAGCTCCGCCTGGAGTGGTGGTCTTTTTGGAGGGTTTGGTAGGGGGAACAGACCCCCTGCCCTGGCTGGACTGGTGCACACTGGTACAATAATTATAGACATGTCTGAATGTGGCGGTTAAGGTAGATCGCTAGGCATTGAGGGTGAGACGGCACATGGGTTATTCCTCAAGCACAGCCCTTACTCAGGTTTTTCACGTGAGACTAAATATAAGTAGGTAAAATAAACGAACACGGCATAAACATAAAAAAGTAGCTAATAATACTCATCTGGCTTTGAGTGATCTATTAACTGAACATTGTTAAAAGCAGTTAAACCTCCTTTAAAATGACATGCCTACAGAAACCTCATACTGTAGCTGGAGGTCATGCATGAGTGACCACTGACAAGAGCAATGCAAACTCCACACTGAATTGGCAGCATTTACAAAGGCAGGGTCTGTCATTTTTGAGAATGCTTGATAACTTCGAGCGCCATCAAAACTAACTCCCTCTGAAGCTTCGCCCCATACGTTGAAAATGCATTGCGAAGCCTATGGTATTGTTGTTGTGAGCGGTGTTCGCCACTGTGTCCCTGTTTACAGAGGCAGGGCTGTGTAGAAGTATATTATTTTGTCAGCACGCACAGAGCGGTAAGCTAGCGGAACGCAAGGTGATATTTGGTGAATTTGACAAAAAGTTTTATATCTTACAATCAGACTATACCTTTATTATGCATGTAAATACTGCTTTAGAAAAACCTTGGGAGGTGAAACTGGAACAGACTTTATACTGGTTTTATCTGATGTGGGCAGACGTTTAAAGCAAGAAAAAGAGCAAGCAGTCCAAAGTAAATACTGAATGGGGTTGTAGTTATACATTTCATGCCATTATTATCGGGTTTATTAGCAGGTGTTATAAGCCTGCTAGTGACAGCAGCAAAAGGCAAAACCGCTAGTGATGAGCTGCTAAAAATAGTTTTTCCCCTCTACATGTGAGTCTTGACCTGTAGGGCAATTGTTGAACTGTTAACGTTAAAACTTGTAGGGTAAATGAACAGTAAATCTCCAAAACATGTTAATATTACGCGTTACACGCTAACATTATTGCCCCAGAAGTGTGTACAGTAGCTATACGTGTGCATGGAATTCAATGTGGAAATCATGTAAAAGCATAGAATGCGGTGGTCACAACAACAAGCAGGCAGCCACTTCATCTCATATAGTGTGGGATACGTGTACAGTTCCATGTAGCGGGCCTTGGCCATGCTTTGGCGCGTGTAGACCTGCTGGATGCCAGCCCGAAGGTCATCCCAGATCTGGTCCAGCCCGATCTGTTTCAGTCCGTGGGGGTTCTGCGTTCGGTTAGATGACATCCTGACGTCCCTCTCCTTTCCTGCCAAACAAGACCTTCCTTTCCTGCTCTGGTGAGCCTCTCCTGGTCTGGGTAGCTCCTGCGTTGTCAGCCTCTCAGAGTGTGATATCCATCTGGCAACAGCACTGACTTCAGGAAGCCAATTGTAAAAAAATAAGTAAAAGAAGAAAGAAATGTCTGTAGTCCCACTCCTTATGCCTGGGTGGCGCTCTCTGCCACACCTCCACCTACTAGCCTCAACACACGTCACCAAATTACCTGGGGAGTGGACAAAAGGTGGGTCAAATGTTACTAGGTTATGACTCATGCATAATATCAATTACACCGGTGGATATCAGCTACATAGTTCTATGGTATCAACGTGGAGTCTGCAACCACTCTGAGGTAGCCCACAAGGTTTACGATTTTAGAAAGAAATGGGTAAGATTGCCACACACATCAAATTGTCCACTAGGATTGGCACTGGATTGGAACATTTTAATTGAAGAAAGAAAAAATAGATCCACACATCATTAAGCACCAGTTAAATGTTTTTATTTAGCAGTGATGTTTCAAGCCTTGTATATTTTAATTTCAATAAAATATACATGCATTGTTATGCATCAAATTAAAAAAAGTGTTTGTGAGATACAAGCCACCTGTTTATGACAGCCAGAGGCTAGTTCATAGTGCTGTCAACATCACTCAACCAATGACAAATTTGTCCACTTCTGTATCTTCTCTTCTTTTCCAGCACAGCTGCAGAGCTTTCCAGATATCCTTCTTAACCATTACAAAATAATTAATGAGTTTGAGTGTGTTAGTGAGAGGGCCACATAATTACTGGTAAACTAGTTTAAAAAATAAAAGAGCAATAAAAATAACACGGACACGGCTTTATACTATTGAAATCATTCATTCCTATACGCATCTGAATTAAGTCAACTACCATGACATCCACTTGACAGGAAATGCCAATACTGCTTTATGGTGGCATTAAAGACAGCTTCTGACCCAGGCACTAAGGTTTATTGACAGATCTACACATTGCAGGCAGTGGGTTTATTATTGTTGACATGCCGGCAGAGGAGCTATATTTAGCAGGAACAGGCTGGCAGGAGACTGCCCGTCTATGGCCATTCTCTGGCATTAAAGCCGGTAAGAGGCTGACAATTTGCAATGAGAGCAGGGAGGATGGGAAGTGACCTGCGAAGTTTAGGCTACTTCCTGTTGACGAACTCTGGTTGCTCACTCCACAAATGACATATTAGGAGAGCTCCAGCAGTTCTAAAGCACATAAACATGCTTATTCGTGTCTACATATATCCCATTGTAGTCTAGTTCTTAAATAAAAGGCTAGACATTGCAATATCAGAAGGAAACATATTCTTCAAAGTGTTTGGATTCTTCAAGAGGTTTTAGTTAGTTAAACAGAGCTGCCTGGAATATTATAAATATGTCCCAAACTCCCAGTGTAAAATTGGAAATTTAAAACATTAAAAACATAAGAAAAGTGAGCGTGTCGCTCACAACCTATATTAGCATCACATGCTATATTCAGACATGCATGTGGCTTGCTTGGGCATCTGAAAGTGCAATGTTTACAGTATACTCTGTTAACATTTTGTCACATAAAAACATCGACCAACCACACAGGTAAACCTATGATTAAACTAAGGTGTTCTCAACAACATCCCAAGTATCACAGGGGCTATTCAATGAGATGCCAATGGATCTTAGATTAGATTTCTAATCCGCCAACATAAATGAGTATGAGTGACAGATAAAGGCTGTGTCCTACTTACTCTTGTGTCAATGTGTTCTCGACAGGGGAGTGTAAATAGAGCTATACGGGGTGTGAGAACACTATAAAGCTAGCTGTCACCACAGAGAACCTATACAACTGCGTTGCATGCTTGATTAGTGGTGCGCTTTAATTTTGTGCTGGTGGTCCAAACATATTAGTGGAAAAAGCTAGCGTGGAGCCCTGCATTGAAGGGAGAGGCTATATGATTAAATTTCAGTGTGAATTCAGCAAGCGTCCCCAAGAATGACAGACCTTGCCTTTAATGTAATATTATCTTATATACATTGTGCATTAGCAACTAGCCAACACAATGTGATCCCAGACTGCTGACCTGCTCCTGTGTTGTGGACTGTGGCTCCACCCACACCACATCACATCATCATATTAACTCACAAGGTAGCCCTGGCCTATACTAAGGCAGTTGCCATGGTGACTCAGGGCAGACAATACTTCTCTGTATCCATTGGACTACAGACGTCTAGGCCATATACCATTTCTCTCACTCCTTTTTAAAATCTCGTGAATCTCACAATCTTTCCATTCTCTAAAACTAGGGAAGTTACCCTTCACTGCAGCACTGAGATCAGATTTCAGATTCCAAACAGAGATAGAGAAGAAACCGCCACACTATCTGACCCACGTCAGTTCCCAGGCTATGGAGACCCTGCAAGTATGGGCTGGCTTTCTAATAACACTTGAAATGGGAACCCCATGCCTTTCATCACATTTTTTCCAAGGTGTCTAATAGACGAATTGCCTTAAAACTTAACATTTTCACATAGCGAAGTGTCGCGAAGCCTACAGGTACACTGGACATGCGCGTGCAGTTGTAAACAGAAAGCATTTTGTTAGAACATTTAACATTTGAGGAACAGCATGGATTGGTTCACTGGAACCTTTACTGAAACGAACCCTTGTTAGAGTGTAGAGCGGTCATGGCGATTTATATATTTTCCCTTTGGTGCTCCGAAACGGACGCAAGATCATCACTCATGGCACATTATGACATGAGGTAGGCTAATGTTAGCTGCGTTAAACATGCTTAAAATGCCTAAAGCAAAAGGTTTAAAACAGATGCACCTATCAACTGCCCTGTCTTTCTAATTATAGCGGTATTACCGATCATATGCCTATATGTTTACCTGTAATGGATGCCGGTGCGCCAGCATGTTTGACGCAAAAGACGTTCACTCTTTTTTTCTTACGTGCAGAGCAAGTCATGTTAAATGGACGTTGCCTTGTAAAAGTGTAAACATGACAAATGCCAGCGCTGGCAGCTATGGGGCTGTCAACAAATTACTATGATGAGTGACAAGCGCTGGCGGCTTAGGAACAGTCAACAAATTACTGTGAATCATAATAATGAACAGCAATGAACAAATGACTAAGAACCGGTTCATGCAATGTCTAGGAACCGGAACCTATGTAAAAGTATCGATTTGGACCCAGAATCATATAAATCCAAAACAATACACACTTAACACTTAAAGCAGGTTGACTGTGCGCAGTGCGTGTAGAGTATTTATAAATAATTGCAGGCTTTTGCGCTTACATGGTAAATGAGAGCATTTATATAGCGCTTTTATCCAAATCGCTTTACAGTATTTTGCCTGACATTCACCGAGTCTCACACACATTCATACACCGATAGTGACTGCTGCCATGCAAGGTGCAACCAACCACCGGGAGCAGTTAGGGGTTAGGCATCTTGCTCAAGGATGCTTACAGGTAGGTTAGCACCGGGGTTCGAACCCACGACCTTCCGGCTGGAAGTCCAATACCCAGACCACTAGACCATCCTGCCATCCTGGAACACCTCCCAAGGGAGGCACCCAAGGAGCATCCTTGATGGCCGTACCACCTCAATTGGTTCCTTTCGACGCAAAGGAGCAGTGGCTCTACTCCGAGTTCCTCATGGATAGCTAAGCTTCTCACCCTATCTCTAAGGAAAATGCCAGCCACCCTTCTGAGAAAACCAATTTCGGCCGCTTGTACCCATGATCTCAGCTCTCTCTTAGTCACGGTGCGGTAAAGTGATTGCAATACCGTTCCCGCTGCTCCGATTCTCTGGACAATCTCCCGCTCCAATGTTCCCTCACTTGCGAACAAGACCCCGAGGTACTTGAACTCCCCTTCACTTGGGGTAAGGATTCATTCCCCACCCGGAGTAGGCACTCCAACAGCTTTCTGTTGAGAACCATGGCCTCAGATTTTGCAGTGCCAATCCTCATTCGAGCCGCTTCACACTTGGCTGCAAACCGATCCAGTGAGTGCTGGAGGTAGGGCTGTCGTGATAACCGCAAAATTGGAATACCGCGGTGTTGCTAATCCAACCGCAGGCCGTGGAAAGCAACCGCCGGTACCGCAAACCGCACTGTTTACATTTTAGTTTTTTTCCATGAGGCTAGCTAGCCCATCGAATATGACGTCTTATCTAGGGCATGTGCGCTAAGCACAAATTCCCCCAGACCCATATTAGCCGGTTGTAGCTTCTTATAATCACCCATGGTTGTAGCCTTTGGGAGTTTATGTATTTACGACACTCAGACGTTACGCTTTACTACAGTACAGTAAAGTGCTGTACTTAGTCTGGGAAGCGCATCGTGCATCGCAGACACACTCGAGTGATTCCTTTGGGACATGTCTGCATTTCGTGTGGGAAAGAAAATTGAATATGTTGTCCCCTAATCTTCCGGGCTGGTAAACCAAAACTTTGCCATCACTTCTTTCTGTCTACATGCTACCTAAATCAAGGCGATGTACCGTAGGCTACGCTTGGCGCACCATAGGCTTTTGATCTTGCGCTATTTAATATGCTTAATTTAATAATTTGTCATATTTTCCAGCTGATATTTTGGCCCAAAACCTGCCAGTTACACGTGATTACCAGTAGGCCTACTAAACTGGTAGAAAGCATATGATGTTGCACAATTGTGTCACCACGGACCGAGATCACGTTGTCTATAAATGACCCAGAATCACACTATTTCAGAAGCTCTGCGCAACAAACTTGACCATTCAAAACAAAAACATGGCGATAATAATTGGGGCACCCTTAATCACCGCGACAGCCCTAGCTGGAGGTCACAGGCCGATGATGCCATCAGGACCACATCATCTGCAAAAAGCAGCGATGAGATTCTCAGGTCACCGAACTGCAACCGTTTTTCACCACGACTACGCCTTGATATCCTGTCCATGAATATCACAAACAGGATAGGTGATAAAGCGCAGCCCTGGCGAAGACCAGCCCCCACTTGACTTACTGCCGAGAATCCGTACACAGCTCACGCTTTGGGCATACAGGGATTGGATTGCCCTTAAAAGGGACCCCCTCACCCCGTACTCCCGCAGCACCTCCTAGAGTATCTCCCGGGGAACCCGGTAATGCGCCTTCTTCGGATCCACAAAACACATGTAGACCGGAAGGGCCTACTCCCAGGCCCTCTCCAGCATCCTTGCGAGAGTAAAGAGCTGGTCCGTTGTTCCATGACCAGGACAGAATCTGCATTGTTGTTCTTCAATCTGAGGTTCGACAATCGGCCGAACACTCCTCCCCAGCACCTTAGAGTAGACTTTACCAGGGAGGCTGAGTAGTGTGATACCCCTGTAGTTGGCACACACTCTCTGGTCCCCCTTTTTGAAGAGGGGAACCACCACCACAGTCTGTCACTCCATGATGGGCTAGCCTCATGGAAAAAAAATGTATGTAAACATTGCGGTAACAGCGGATGCTTGCCACGTCCTGCAGTTGGGCTAGCAACACCGCGGTATTGCAATATTGTGATTATCGCGATAGCCCTAGTGCGTGTTGACTGCTCATGTGCGACAGACTGAAGCCCACTACAGACAAAATAAAACAGTGCATAAATGATGTAAATACATTGTCAAAGCTTTACTATGAAAATTGGAATAGGCCAATCAGGCTAAAAAAGTAAACCGGTAATCTGCCAATTGGTGCATGCCTAAATTGAAGCCAAAACAATTCCTACATATTCCTTACACCTGCTTACATTTTAAACAGAGACCCGTTTACAGACACTGAATAACTGTAAAAGGGCGAGAATACTAGGGTTGGGCCGCTGAATGATGCCATTGTGATGGCTTACAGTCATCATGATGTTGAGCAAGGTATGCCATAATGAGGTCAGCTACACTCTTACAACTTAAGCATTTGTCCTTGTCCCTTAACTTAGTAAAACAATGCTGCTTCATGAAAACTGCAATTTGAAGCTCAATTTCTGAAAATAAAAATGTATTGGCCAATGAAACCGGCAGATAAGAAACAGGAAAGACACAGGGTATAGTAAATAGGATTACCCTGGTCATGATCTTCGTGAACTTTAGACTCCCAACCTAATGCCCTACATTCAAAACTCAAAAAATACACAAACCACAAAGAAAGTGACAGCATAGGCCTATACAAAGAACATGCCATAATAATTATATTGTACATAGTACAGAAAGGCAGACAAAAGATTAACCTGCCCTGCTACCTTGATTCCACAAGTTTGTCTTAAAACAAATTCCTTTCTAAGCAGACAATTTGTGACCAAAGTAGTAAGAACAGGCTGTGTCGGGTGGGTCCTATTGCTCAAGAAAAACATTATAAACCTTAAACAAAACATTTTTTTAGAGATATATACACATACACACACATACTTATGCTTACACACACTGAAGACCGCGAGGCGAGACATAATTAGTATAAGCAGCTTTTGATTTCTCTGGCTTTGCTCAGCATTCAATAAACCTTTCAAAGAGAATGGCCGCCACACTCAAAGTTCTCCACATCTTCAGATGTGTTGTGTCTTACATGTTAAAAACAGACAACACTAATAGGGGTTACTTTGGGTGAAGAGTAGAATGTGAGGCAGTCTCTAGTCTACATAACCCACAATGTTATTCTGTTGAATGCTAGTACAATATTCAGTGTCAATGTGAGAGGAAAGATATTCGGCATTTTAGTGGCATAAGTGAAATTAAATCTTTCAGCAATGATGCTACTGTTTAAAAACTTCACTTCATGGTAGGCTATAATATTTGGAAATTCCATCCATGAATGGTTTGCACTGCAGATAAAATAAATAAAAATGGCTAATCCAATGCAATAAATGCACTTTTGTCATGTGTCAATGATCCATGGTAGTAATGGTTAAAAAAAAAACAACACTACTGGTGACAACTGGTCACAAGATATCAAACATGTTGCCCAACACTGATTTCACTGCTCTAGCCACAACCTACCACCTCCAAAAGACCTATATGAATATCATACTCATCTACTATATTAGAGTGGTTCTGATGTGACCATACATGTTTCAACATGTTGGAAACAGACTCATAAGTCACTATGAAACACAAAACCAGCAGTCACATTCTAGAAATAAAGTGTTTCCACGTCCATATATTATGTTTTTAAGTGATATATAAAATCCATCTTGTACGTTATGATATATTCAAAGAATGGCATTCTGACACACCACCTCTTCTCAGAAGATTTTAGATAAAACAAGTACGGGTACGGTACGGTATGTCATACTAAGTAAAGAAGCATAGTTGTAATAACATTAGGGATGCAGCCGCGTCTTATCATAACCAGTGTATAAAACAACTAAATACACTTCGGTAGGTAAACTATATGAACAAATAGCATCAAAGAAGATCAATTTCATGATTGTTATCGGGGAAAACGTGGAATTGGTACGGTAACAACAGTACGGTACCGTACTGTGCCGGTACACTATAGTAATACACCTCCATGTTGAATTACCGTACATCGTGGTTTATTACGCACACTATATGTAGCTAAAGTGATAAGGCCTACTTATTATTTCTGCTTAACCTGTTCGCTGGGCTGAGGTACTGTACCGTATTGTTAACCTGGTTAGCTAGATCTTCCGAGTTAGCTCTTAGCACGTAAACACGAATTCATATTTCTCTTTAACTTTTTACATAGAGCCAAATATAGCTGAGATAATAAACTCAGCACAAGCGTTATATTAACCTTGATAAACACAGTCGTTCAAATAAAAGAGCTGAAAACATTGGTGGTGTAAAATGGCAGCCTAGCTAATCGGGCAGCTCAATAATGAGTCAGGAAAACAGTTGGCTAACGCGTTTAGCGGTAGCTAGCAGGCTATCCCTTAGCTCTATTAAACACCAAAAATAGCAGTGCCACTCGGCCACGTTCCCGGGACAGAGGGCATGTTCTTACCATTTTAAGGCACTCGGGTATTCCTGGTATAACAGTTAGCCTTACAAATACTATTGGTAAAATCTATATCCTCTGCCGTTTCGTGTACGTTTGTGCTGGCCGTTTGTCTGCTGCTAACTGCGACTGCTGTGCTGAACCTCCAGCTCAGCACAAAGATCGGCACGGCAGCCACCAAATCAGCCAATCGCGGGGCTTTGTGGTGGACTACAAACATGGCAACAGGTGTTACGCCTTATTCTGTGTCCTGCCGGATTCAGTGACCCTTTCGAAACGATGTATGTTAAATAAAGCAGAAAAAGCATGAAAAAGTTCGATAGATCTATAAATAATATTTAGAAATATCTAGACAGCAATTAACCTTAAAATGACGAGGCTGGTGTAGATAAAGTAGATTATTATTCACTTTGTATTCAGAAATCGCTAAAACCACACGCTTTTTGCAGAGCAAACCACCATCGATAGCTAGCTAACTAACCTTTTAGTAACACTTTCCCGAACTAAAACACTTCGGGAGCGAGACAAAAAGTGCACGAGAAATCACACTATTTGAGGTGGCGCATGCGCATTTTTGAAAGGGTAACTGAATCCGGCAGGACACAGAATTAGTCGTAACACCGGTACATTGTCCCAAAGCTGTGAATAGCATATTAGGATATTGATCTCATTAAACTCGAAGTAGGCATAGCCAATGCTCTAGAATTTTGAATAAACTAAACTTAAAAATGTTAAAGGTATGTCAGCTATTTATTCTACATATGTCTAGTACAATGTGAAAATATGTTCGATGGAAAACATCTAACATAAAACTGGTAAAACAGCGGTGCGAGGCTTCTTGGTCCAATATGGTGATCTTAAGCAGTTCGATGACATCTGCTGGTGGTTGAGAAAATAACAAGCAAATCAATTTTCACAGGTTGCTTACAAGCATGTATGCATGCACAAGTTATATTATTATTTGTTTATTATTTACTTTCTGTTACACAACCAGACATTTGATCACAATCGAGCAAAATTGTGTTTTCTTGTTAGTCAAATAGTAATCCACACACCAACACAACACAGTTTTATCTGAAAATATATGCTGCCAAGGAAGATAATTATAGCTGATACATCTAAAAATCACATTTTACTCACAGTAACAGATAACACTGTTCTAATAATATGGCTCCAGACAATGCTATCAGCTAAGAGAGGAGAAAGCTGGTTGTCTATTTCACTTGATCAGTCATTAGTGGACTGCAATCCACAAATTGCTTCATCTGAAACATCAGACACACATGAACATGGAAAATGGAATTTCAATATTCTCTTAAAGAAGTAAAGTAACGTACGTACTGCAAATATAAAATGTATTGATAAATTGATCATACAAATTAAAATAACTATTACTATACTACTACTAGCACATATTCAACAATACACACAACCACATATAAACCATCAATGTTATAAAGGCATAAAGCTACATTAAGAAAACTGTTGAAATATCAATCAATGGCCAATAAATACATACTTCCCCTTTTAGGTTCTAGTAGCCTAATAATTCAGATTGTGCTTGTAAATATACAAAGTAGGGCTATTCACACCTGTCTGGGTCTGCCTCTGGTCTGCATCATCTGCTGCTGTTGTTTCAACCTGACCTCCTCTATACTCATACAGCCACCTTCAAAACAAACACAAATACACACATACATCACACAACAAAAACCAACACTAAATGCTATAGGGCTCAGATGGTATATAAACACAGGCATGCAATCGCATAGGTCTACATTTACATGGCAATTGTCGATTTTTAATGTAGTAATGTGAGTGTGTGTGTTTCTGTTTGCACGCGCTCTCACCAACACTGTTAGGTTTGATGGAGACATAGGCCATGGCTTGGCTGAGTCTCAACTCCTCCAGGGAAGCGAGCTCCGCTTCTGCCTCTATTGAGCCAATCACAGGGAAGATAGTCGCACATCATATGACATACAATGGTGGACGCTTCTAATGCTACACCCGTTTCATATCACAATTGCTTTAAACTAAATAAATACATGTTTCATTCATACAGAATACATTTTAGTAACAAAAGTTGATAATTCATAACCCTTACTTTGTTGAATTTCTCTGTGTTTCCTGGGGTCTGGAGGGACCATCGTGAAAGCTTTGCTTCTGCGTCTGTTTATTACAGTCACATTGTTCAACTTTAGAATTACTGGAAAATGCTCTTGAAAGGTGACCAGAAAGCAATGTCAAGGAATTCATTAAGTGTACATCAGATGTAACCTTGCTCTGATCAGATTATATTCTGGAAACCCTGGTAATTCTAACATTTGCACAGCCACCTGGATGGTGGACCTAGGTGTGATGACTTGAGGTCAACAGTTTGTTTTTACATGGAGATAGAGCTAGATGAAGCAATATAAACACTGATTGGTTAATAAAGGCTGCCGAAAGGTTTCACAATAATCAGAGATCTACACCCAGTTAGCTGCAATGATCGCAACCACATCCCAATTGAGCGTGGCCAGACCCTATTCCTAAAGTGCATTTTGGGTCTGGTTACATCAGGCTATATCAAATGTTCCAAAAGCCTGGCAATACCTAAAACAATTTTGTAAACATGTTTAAATTATCATCAGCAACAGGGCAGTGGAAACAAATAAAAGATTGTGGATATATTGGACAGTATGAGATGATTAAAGTTGAACTATACAGTGGATTATTTTAAATTATAAATTAATTAAATTTATATAAATTATTAATTTAACTGTGTTTTATATTATTAACAAAGTCCAACTAGCCTATACTATATAGCATAAGATGGAAGTGTGTGTTTCTATTTAGTAAGACTCCATGACACTTTACTGACACAGTAGCAGGAAACTTAACCGTTAGGAATATTAGGATTTATATATTTTTTGTAATTAATTGTATTATTTTTAAAGAATAAAGTGTATTGGCACTGTTTAAATGTTCATTGATATTTCTTAGATTTGGTTTAGGCTAGGCTACATGAACAGGCATATGCCAGTGCCAATGCGAAGGTAACACATTTGGAATTTACAGCACCTTATAGCACCTTGCAGTTTAACAGATGGTTAAAAGCTGGCACACACAGACTTAGTTAGGCCAGAAGGACCTTTAGGGGGTTTGAAGGTGCGGGTGTACCGTACTGAAAAGCTTGGGGAAATAAAAAATAAACTCACCTCAACTGTATGCCTACCTTAGGTTGTGCATCCTCTGTAAGCCGATTTCATTGACCGTAGGCCTAGATGTTGTTTCTTTTGATGTAGCTTCAATAGGTGCGTGTTTGGCACAGCCGGACGTCTTAAGGCGAGTTGAAGGTGCGTAACTGATCCCCGTTTGGTTTGGACCGGTGTTGCGCCAAAAAGTGATTTCCTGACAGAACTGCGATCTTGCCCTCCCTTCGGGCCTCATCGTACGTTGAGACTTGTGTTTTGCGGTTTTATGCTTTCGCACCTGTTGCTATGGAGACATCGCATGGCTGCTGGCTGCCCGTGGTTTGTTTGCTCTGTGCGAGGATATTCAGTTGAGTTTGCGGTTGCTTTGGCTTTTTAATTGAGGCATGTTTAGTTTTCTCGACCAGTTAAGTTTCCTGCTGCACTGTCCTTTTTTCTTTGCTTATATAACCTTTGGCATGCCGTGAAATATAAGAGCTGATATAAGCCTATTAATACGCTATGCTATTGGACGTTTAGCCTAGGCCTACCATACGGCCTACCGTACTCTATTGGTGGCCAGAGCACCCCATTGTCCATTTCAACATAAAATACCATTCTTTCCATTTCCATCTTGTTAGAGCCAATTACAGGTGATCCTCCTATTACGGGACATGCACACGGGCACGGCTAAAATGTTTAAAAATGTAGCCTATAGACCTATTTTTTCTTTTTCTCAATTCACCAAAACAATTGGACTGGCCATGCAGGCGCGTTTTTTACACAAAACTGAAAATACGACTTATTTAATATGGCTTTATTTGATTTTATTTTATTTTTTTATTTAACCTTTATTTAACCAGGCAATCTCACTGAGATTAAAATCTCCTTTTCAGGAGAGATCTGGCCAATAAGTAGCTTTACACATACAAGTTATAAAACATAGTTATACAACCAAATATGCATATACATACATACATACATACATACATACATACATACATACATACATACAACATAAAAAATGTATAATTTGTCAATTGAACAGATAACTGTCATTTACAGCCACAATGTCCAATAGTCCATTGCTCCATATCCTTCAAAATTAGTAAAAACTGTTTAAAAGGAACAAAGTCAGTCGTTTTCAAAGCGTTTTGAATAGCATTCCAGGCGGTATTGGCAGCAACCTTAAAATACCCTTTTCCCATGTCTGTACGGACACGAGGAACAGACACTTGCAATAGATCCTTTAAGCGTAATCCGTAATGTCTTTTACTTATAACTAAAAGAGCACTAAGGTACGTAGGCACTAGCCGAATAAGAGCTTTATAAGTGTCAGTTCACTGCAGAGACGGATATCTGGTCCTCCTGAGCTCTGCGTGGTGCTGTCGCCGGCCATGCACAACGTAGCCTACGGAGCTGCTTTCCACTTTCCACTGCGTTTGTTTCTCTGATGACAGGCCATTGCAACCGCTGCACGGTGGCCCCAAGCAGGGCTGCAGTTGGTAACATGAGCAATGGGCGTAGGAATGTGAACGAGACGTTATTAGGACATGTTTAATTTATATAACCTATTCTGTATAACTGGCCAGAATATTACATGTAAAAACCTCAAATGTTTTCAGGCCTGTACATCTTTGCACCACCCGGAGTTTGCTTTGCAGGACTAAGAATGAGATTTGATGTTTTCAGGTCAGGCTGAAAATATTATCTCGAGATTATGACGCGCTCTTCACTCCAACCGCTGCGCTGTCAGACGAGGAAGTGAGCTTTTACGCACGCCCATTTCAGCTGTCGACCCTGAAAATTACGTTGATCAGATACAGTAACAGACTTCATAAACATGCAGCCGCTTTTGGATGGACGACACGGAGACTAGTCGGCAACACGCATCTGTTTTCAGGGTATGTAAACAAGACTATATAGCCTACTGTAATGGGTAGGGAGATCTTCTCTGCTGCTTGTTACACGAGCGTAGTTACAATGTTATGGTACACTGCGAAGGCCTGTCTCCATCTTTTAAATTTTATTATCATGATCGTAGCGTTAAGTCTAATTACAATCGGCGCAAAGTATCCCTATATCGACTGTTGTCTTCAGCGAGCCTCCATGACAGTATATGCTATGTAAACTATACCGCCCTGATGTCAGCATCGGCCGAGCGCGCCTGGTCGCACCTGCTGATGATAGTGCAGGAAATTAGCTGACTACAGAGTACTCCACTACTGTCTGCCACACAGCTGTAGACGTAGGTTAGTAGCTTGCATGGTGAATATATTACCAAGAGAGACAATCTTCACTCAGACGTGGTCGGGAAGAGAAGCGTGTATTACCGGCAGCTATTATGATCGTAATCGAATCGATAAAATGCAGGGTGATGATGTGGCGTCTGTAAAACTATAAAAAGAAAGTTGCTTGTAACGATGACTGGTCAAAATGCAGACTACAGTGTTAAATAAGGAAACAAATTTGGCCAGGAAGGCGTTTTCTATACAGGTCTTTAAAGCCCCGCAAACATGGGTTTTAAACCACATTAAATTGTGATGTTTTATGCAAAAAAAATTTTTTTATATTTATGTCTCTATATCTAGTGCAGTAAACAATTACAAGATGGACCCCTCTCACCAGGGCCAATCAGATCATGGAGAGGTCACCAAAGTAACAGGCCAGTGGGTTGCCACGGCGACCCGCAGCAGCCCCACCTCCACCTCCACCCCGACCCCTCCTCGGCTTACACCCAACCCCACCCTGCTGGACTCCCCTGTGCCCACCTTGTCAGCCACCTCCTCCTCTCCCCCACCGCCCCTCACCCCGGCCCCATCGTTGTCCAAGGCAGCCGGCCCCCCTCCATGTCCACCTCCGGGCCCCCCACCAGGCCCCCTGCCTTCCCCCCCTAAGCTCTCCTCCGCCCTGCGCACCTACTCGCGACCCATCCTGCCTTCCGCCACGGTCCGCTCCCAGACACCCGCGTCTCCCACGATGCACTGCGGCGGTGGCTCCTCAGGCTCGCCAACGCCCTCCCCCACTCGCCCCAACGCGTCTACCCCTCTCCCATTGGCCAGCAGCGTGGCTCCGCCCCTTGCCTATTCTTCTTCTTCTTCTTCTTCTGCTTCTTCTTCTGCGACGTACAGCGGTTCCAAGGCTTCCCCTGCCGGTCTGGCCAATGGGAACGTGAGGCCCGTCTCCACAGCGACCTCCACACCAATCACGCCCTTCCACACACCCGCCAGCCCAACAGGCAGGCAGGTAATTGAAGACACACACACATTCTCTCTGTCTGTGTCTCTCATGCAGTGCACACATCCAGTTAATCTACTTGTTATGGTTAGAATTAACATAATGCAAATAATACGCATACAGTACTCCAAGTATTTACAGACAGATTATTTACATTCTGTCAAATTATTTACACAACTAAAACTATTTACAGAAATCTCTTGACAGAACTAGTATTTTGCTAGTATTTCTTGACCAAAATACTAGTGGTGTTGTTAAAGCTTACTGTAGTTATTTCCTCGGTCTTCACTTTTATCTGCGTACGTTTCACATCCTTAGTATGGTGTAGTTGCATCTCATTAGCGTGTATGTTATGTGAGCAAAGTTTACAGTGAAGCACCATGTTTGCACACAAAACACACACACAAACCACAATACAGGGGAGGGCTGCACTCTACCGTCCAATCATCTTCCACGTCCATTTCCCAGAAGGACCATTTGCATTTAAACAAAATGTTTAATCTTGTTTTCTCTTCATGGTTTCAACCGTCACACGCAGACACACACACACGCACACACGCACACACACACACGCACACACGCACACACACACGCACACACACAGTCAACAGTTTGTGGTTTGCTCACCTAAGAAATGTGACACACATTGTAAACAATGCTATTCTAGAGTCTAGACTAGGGATGCACTGATTGTTCGGCAGGAGGTCAGAATTGGCCGGTTTCCACTCAAAATACAAGATCGGTGGTAGTCCGATTTTCCTTTCTAATGGATAGGGAAAACCAATATTTTTAAATTGTTGTCAATTAAATTACTGTCAATTCACAGTTAATTTAGCCTGTTCTTGATTTAATGCGTTTACCGGGATTAAAAATGGAATGAATTAATAATATACAGAATATACAATATATATAAAAAGTATAAAATTGGTATCGGTCAATTTAGCTGACAATCGGCAGTCGGTATTGGCAGAAAAAAACAACAGATCGGTGCATCACTAATCTAGACCTCACCAATATATACCACCCCCCCAACCCACCTCACGTTTGTTCCAGGTGACAACACAGGCCCACCTTCTGGGCACACCTGGCCTTGTGCAAGCCAATCAGAGCTCCCCACCTGTCAGACAGAGGCTCTCCCCGCAGACATTGCTTCTAGGAAAAGGTCTCAAAGGATCTGGCCAAGAGCAGGTGCTCCTTAGAGCTCAGATGGTAACCATGAACACAGAAACACTCTCCCTCTCTTACACACACACATGCACACACACACACACGTGTACCAATGAAACCATAGTGCTTTGGGTCCACTGGCTGCAACACTGCTTTCCTTCTCTCTGTCTACCAGCTGATTCTCACCTCCGCTATGCGACCTTCCTCATCTTCCTCATCCTCTGCTTTCTCTTCATCTCACCCTGCGTCCGCGCAGGTGAGAAGCTGTTTGGTGATGCAGTTGCAATAAATGTTCACGTTGAACCTCCCCGTGGTTCTACCGCCACGTTAGGAAATGTCTCGCACGTCTTGTGAGTGAGCGCCGCTCTTGTTGTCCGCAAGGAGACTCAGCGTTCTGTTGATTCGTTAACGTAGCCGCAATATAGCATGACAAGCTAGATGCTAAATGTTGCACGCCTTCTTAACTCAAAGTGTGTTGCGTTTTAATTAACTTCTTTTGTTTTCGTTGTCTTCACATTTTGTTTTACACCTGTCGATTTTCATAGTTGTGTGGTTTTTTATTAGTAATAATATTATTAGGTACATTTCCTTGTGTGCATGCAAAGCAATTTGTAAACACTGTTTTTAGGACGGTGCTCTACCAGTAGTTGATAGTTAATTCACATAATAGTTATTGTATAGCGGTGTAACTGTATGTGACCATGATTCAAATGTAAACAAAGCTTTCTTTCCATGTCTCTCCTCAGCTCCAGAGTCTCACCCTCAGACCACCTCCCCCGGGCACACTCACCATCCCCCCCTCCCTCCGTCTCAAATCCCCTCCGTTAGCCCCGCCCCCTCTCTCTCGCCCCCGCGCCCCTATCTTCCCACCGCTCAGGCCCCGCCCCCAGCCCAGTGCCACGGCAACAGAGAGACCGGACATGCCTACTCGCCACCTCTCAGTTCCTCCGCCAAGTAGGTCTCCAGGGAGAAATGTGTCATCTCTCTTGTTTGTTTGCAGCGAAACATATGCTGTGGTTCCTTCTTTCTGTCTATTTACTCTTTCATCTCTATTCAAACATCCAGCATATGCATAATATAGAATATGTAGGCAGAGACATATGATTTTGTTACTGGATACGTCCTGGGTTCCGTTTGTAGTATGCTTGTAGTACAAGTATTATTGACCAATAAAGTTTTAGGTGGAGAGCAAAATTGTCTGAAATACAATCTGGGGAATAAAATGGCTATGGTCTGACTGGCGACGATTTAGCTTTTTATTAGCATTCATATGTTGATATCTTTATAAAGATGATCTGAACTCAACTTTAACTCCATTCTCGCGTCTTAAGTAGTAAATTGGCATGTGTAAACATTCACCTGCGAATGGAAGGGGAAGTCTGGCAGAGAATATCCATCCATCCATCCATCTTCATCCGCTTATCCGGAGTCGGGTCGCGGGGGCAGCAGCTTCAGCAAGGGACCCC
>JAODTR010000013.1:72066-90915 GCA_025399935.1 Amblyopsis rosae | reverse complement strand
GTAGCAGGGGCACTTTTACGGGCAGCTTTGGTAGCCAACTGCTTCCTCGGAGCTTTTCCTCCGGTGGATTTACGGGCAGTCTGCTTGGTTCTGGCCATGTCTCAAACGATCAATAACAGTATAACCTACTGTGCTACTCGACGGTTTATATGAGCGTCTTGGAGGCGCCTCTTGTTGCCTATTGGTCAACCCTGCTTTCGTCACCACACCCCCGTCATTCATAGGCTGAAATTTAGTTTGAAAAGCCCGCGAAGAACAAACGAAATTTGTCCAGAAAATGTCACAAACTGCATAATTCCTTGTGACGGAATTTTCTGTGGTACAAGATATATTATTTCTTTGTCAGATTTGTGTACAGTTTGTTTGCAATTATATTTGTATATTTGTATATTTGTTTATTTAATGTTTAATCGCTGTGAAATAAAGGCTGTGGCTACTATTCAGATGGATTTGCACAACAGTGTTGATTATTTTTCAACATCAAAATGTTGTTTGTTTGTATCACTGGCTACAGCCAGACCAATGATTTGAAAAAAATAATACATTTCAGTGTATTTCAGTGGTGTTCAAATTTGACAAAAACACAATATTTGCAAAGTAAACATTCCAGACTATAAGTGATGTTGAAACAAGTACACTTTATTTTGTCATTCCAGACTATATGTGATGTTGAAACAAGTACTCTTTATTTTGAATATTGCTTTAAATACATTGTAATGAAACCTCAGTAAACACAGGCATTCATACAGTGAATAGGTGCTGCGTAACTTAGTTATGTAGGATCTGTACTCATGTAAGACTTAAAGTTTATAGACTATAATAACAATGACAATATCAAAGAAAAAACGTTGATCAGCTATATAGCCTATATGTAGCATATATGCTATCTGTTTAATTACTTGCTTGATAAATTGTACTTGGAATTATTTTCTTTCCATTCTTCTTTATTGCAGACCCCTAGGTCAAACATAACAAGGAAACAACAATAAAACAATTAAAGTACAATAGACAGATATAGCTACATAACTGTGATATTATGGCAGTTATCACAGAAAGTATGTAATGCTTATAATAGATACAAACATGTTCCGGTGTCTCCAGAAACAAGATAAATACCTTTAGGCTCAGTTAAAACCAGTGTAATTAAATAGCTTGAATCAATCACTTACACATAACGTTATACAGTATGTTCCTCAGTCGGGCATTACAAGTAGGCAAAATGCTTTTTGTAGAAACATACTTAAGATAAAACATATTAACAAATAGAAACACATAACTTGAACTTGTTCATGCCAGTATCTTTAATGATATTCTAGATGCATCATTGTATGCCATCTGATCTGAAGCTTTTTCATATTTGGTTTACTATACCAGCACCACTGATGAGATGTAGCCTACATGATGGGGTGCAGTAGGCTTTAAAATAACATATCAAATATAAATACATTGAAATAGTGTGCTGCATAACAACCATGCAATGTGTAGGCAAGGGCAGCTGGTTACTGCCCTTGTCAGTAACTGTAATATGTGTAAGTAAAAGTTGTATGTGCTGACTTACCTATGTGCAGTAGGCCTATTTGCAGTATCAAAAGTAAATCGTAAACAACTAGCCTAGAAAAAAAGCGTGTAAGGTACAATGTGTTACCGGAGCAACGTTACCCCAAGTGGTTAAGCATTTTGCACTCATTAGAACTGATGTATTTGGTATTATGGGTAGGCGTAGGCTGCAGCTTGTGCAGTAATGTGATTGTGTTGGCGGACTTAGTTCCGTCTGAAACGGAACTACGTCAGTGCAGAAGATGGCGTCTGCACATACCATGGATTGCCGTGGGATTGTCACCGTTTCATCGCATTCTATTTGACTTACAGTGTTTTTTTAACAGGATGGGCGATGCGGTATTTCGCCTCTACCGTCCGTTTGATTGACTCCGGAACCCAAACCGCAACCCATGTCTGACGGAGCCTGTGCAAAGAGGGCTTGTGGTGAGCCACGCGAATTTAGCAGCTTGATAGTGTGTGTCGTACTGAAATTGTTTCCCTACCAGAAATGTTCATTTTCCTTGCAGTACTTTCCCTTCGATGAGACAAAGGCCATGAGTAAATCACACAACACGTCTATCGTTGTACGAAACAACCGTTCCATCGTCTGTAATAAACTAAACCGTAAATTTGCATGACATGCGTTTAATAAGAAACACAGTATTTGTGTTGTGTATTTAGTTCACTGAATGGTGTCGCAGTGGTGTTTCGTAAAGCAGGTGAAAGATCACATTTTGTTAGGGAACAATTTATGCAGGACACCTCCAATTTCATATTGGCGGATTTAGCTAATGTTCGTTACCGTAGATGACTGAATCGTGACTCTTTGCAAGGAGTTCAACTGGAACTGCCTGGCAAATAGTCAAGATAATAGTGCATAACAGTGCAACTATATTTACTCTGTATTGTATTTACACAGTGTTGACGTGCAAATGCTAATCTCATGTTAACAAACCTAGTTTATTAATAAACGCCATTCACCCATGTAACATTGCTCGTGTTGTAAGTCATGTATTTACTTGTAAAAGTCCCGCATTTTGTTTAAAAAAAACCCAGACCTCTAGTTTAACCGTTTAGTATGGTTGTTTTGAGGGAATGGATAACTGGTAGGTGTGATCCCAGTCATATCACTACATTGTTTGTTTGTTGTGGTGTTTATTGTTATTAATAACAATACCACAGATAAATAAAGATATAATTATCTCTTTATTGAGCTGTGATGGACCAGGTGGGTATTCCATCAAGCCAGATAAATTACAATCCAGGCTTATGAGAGTTCTATTACATTACTGTTGTTAAGAGGGATCCCTGCTGAATAACCAAGGTAACAAATGCATCTGAACTAGTCTGCTCCCTACCAGGCTAATATGCACTTAGCTGTGTTACAAATAATGGCCAACAGGCAGAAACAAGATCCAAAAGACCATTCCGTTTCAATTCTCACTATACTAAACAAAAGTTCAGACTTTGTTTTCTGTTTTTGAGTGCACATTTAGCACATTTATTTCTGAATAATACCCAAGAGAGAGAGGCACATTTCCAATAGGCTTACATTACATTAATATCGAAAACAACTATTTGGAATGCTTTTCTGATTTAAGCAGTAAGACGTAGGCATCAATTGCAGTTATAATCAGATTTCAACAAGAAATCTAGCCTACAGTTAAATTACTATAGTTATTAGCAGTTTCTAAACAAAGTATTGTAGTGAGCCGTGTGTAGGAGAAAACTAATGCTGATGACGTCACTAAAGTAGGTTTCAAAACTATGCCTTCAAGGAGGGTAATTGTGTAATGGTACACATTTATTGTAAGAAAAATGTAACTTTACTGTACTGTAAAGTGAAAATAAATATATGGAATTTAAATATAACATGACTGATCTGAACACAAAGGCACACTGGGAAAGAGGTGGTGTTTTTATCAACATGCTAGTGCTAAAATAGCTCCATAAGCAACATGCTAGTGCTAAAATAGCTCCATAAGCATCATGCTAGTGCTAAATTGGCTCCATAAGCAACATGCTAGTGCTAATATAGCTCCATAAGCAACATGCTAGTGCTAAAATAGCTCCATAAGCAACATGCTAGTGCTAAATTAGCTCCATAAGCAACATGCTAGTTCTAATATAGCACCATAAGCAACATGCTAGTGCTAAAATAGCTCCATAATCATCATGCTAGTGCTAAAATAGCTTCATAAGCAACATGCTATTGCTAATATAGCTCCATAAGCAGTCCCTGCTCGGTAGATGCATAGACCACCGCTCTCATTTAGTCTTTTTGTGACATATTTCCAATGATCAATCAAATGTTTGACAATCGTCTAATCAGGGCTTGTGAACTACCTTCTGCTCACGCATAATACTCAGTTGTCTGTGCCTGGTTTGAATAAGCACCAAGTATTTGAACCTCAAGTACATTGGTGGAACGCATTAAGCCTTAAGATCACGTTTATTGTAGCTACGCTATTTTTGTTTAGCCTGGCTATTCTGAGCTTGCTTAATGGAACACCCTGTTCAGACCCTTAGTCACGTGTGTGTGTGTGTTCTGTGTCTCTCTGACCAGAGCTCCAGAAACACAAACTCAAGCAATGTGAGAAGCCCCTTGGTGCAGCCTGTGATTGTACCCCCAGGCTCCAAAAGGTACTGTCCCACACGCACTAACACAGATTAGTAGAACATCGCCTTTCACTGGTCACAGCGTTCACAAGTTTGAGTCACAGTGAATACGTGGGGACATTGCACCTTTTTTATTATTATCATTATTGTGGGGACATTTCATCAAAATATTTCTGTCAATATGGAATGAGTTTGTGAACCGAAGAGAGAAATTGTGTTATTTTCAGTATATTTTTTAAAAACATTCTGTTTTAAATTCTGATGCAAATCAGGTTTAATCACGCTCCTGTTATATTTTTCTTAACAAATGTTCATAAGCCTATTTGTATTAATATATTCTTCTCTTCTCTATATTGTGTTAATGTATCGTAACAACACATTTATGTAACATCTGCATGACACACTTTTCAGTTTGTTCCCTGATGCAGTTGTTGTTGTTATCGCTTGGTTGTCTAGGTGATTGACTCAGGACTTTATTAGACTACTGGACACAAGAGGCACTGTCCTCTAATTGGCTCGGACAGCCCCCTCTGACATGCCCGTGGCCAATCAAAGGTGAGTGTGTGTTGTGTGAGCCCGTGAGGTTGTCCATTGTGTGTGTGTGCTTTCTAAGAAGTGTCCGAGAGCGCTTATTTTGCACGTCCCAAATACAGGCGTGTGTTTTTGCAGAGGCACTGAATAGATGGGTCGTGTTTGGTCATGTCTCATCAACAGCAGGGAGGGCAGACCTTAGACAAGAGGTGCATGATTTCAGCACACAAGCCCAATGTTCCCTTGTGAGAGACGGTGTTGCCCGGGTCAAGCTTGTCACGTTTGCTAACCTTCACTAGACACCCCATACAGACGTGCGTGCGTGCAGGCGCGTGTGTGTGTGACGGAGATCGTCCGTCGCCCTCGGGGAATCGAACCCCGATCTCCCACACAGAGAGCGGACGCTCCTACAAGGCAGGCCAAAAACCCATGGGCCTTGGCCTGCGTCGCCAGAGCGTCCTATGAGGTGTTGGAGAGTGAGGGTTAACACCGCACAGCTAGCTGCTGGCCACCGTTACATGTATCTGTGCGTGTGTGTGTGTGTGCGTGCGTGTTTACACGTTCAGAGTCCACAGATACTAATGAGGCCGTAAACAATAACTGCTCAGCTAGCTGCGCTGTAGCGAGGAGCAAGTTTCCCACTGCGTTGAACCGCCCCTCTGTCCCGCATCCCTCAGGTGTGTTATGTCGGGGGGGGGCGTGGAGGTGTACCTGTCACAGGTGCATGACGGCAGCGTGTCTTCGGGGTTCCGGGCTCTGTACGAGGAGCGCCTCCTGCTGGACGTTACGCTGCTGATAGAGGAGCATCACTTCCAGGTACGTACGTATGCGCGCGCGCACACACACACACACACACACAGCGTGGAAAAAGAGACCACTGCAGCATTTTCTCAGATTTTTTCTGCTTATACATTTTTACATTTTATTTACATGTAATGTTCTTTTAGATTTGTATTTATATAATTGTTCTTTTACTGTTACATTTTAAAGATTGTGTAGTGGGCTACTAATTGTATCCGCTGCTGTAATTACAGTGTATATATATCACACACACACACGTAGTATAAAGACACATGCATATTCCTACATGTGTAGTTATTATCTTGCTGTGACACACACACAAACACACACACGCGCGCACACACACACACACAGTGTGTTAATGTGCACTGTGCATGTGGTTGCTTGTGCAGGCCCACAAGGCCCTGCTGGCCACGCAGAGCGACTACTTCCGGGTCATGTTCACGGCAGACATGCGGGAGCGCGACCAGGACAAGATCCACATGAAGGGGTTGACGGCGGCCGGCTTCGGCCACGTGCTGCGCTTCATGTACTACGGCTCACTGGAGCTCAGCATGCTCACGGTGCAGGAAGTGCTGCAGGTAGCCCACTCACACGCTGCTCCTGACGCCCTGGTCGGGGTTGGGATGCTCCCAGTCCTGACGCTCTGGTCAGGGTTGGGGATGCGCACGGGTACTCGAGTGCTCGTCTGTGACATCATTGCTTGATCATACGTTTCATGATCGACGCACAAATAAATGCGTGAATTAATTAAATTCATCTCTCAACTTCATGATATAGGCTACGTAACATAATGGTACATTTTACTGCAATAGTCTAGCAGGTATGTACCGTTGTCAACGCCGAGAATCAACTTCTATTTTGATACCGTTTTAATTGAGACACATTAATTTCATTAATGAAAACTATGACGAAAATATTTTGTCCATGACAAAATCAAGACGTTAACTAGACGAAAATAGATGGACACAAAGTGCATTTCAACTAAAAGAAAGATTTTTGATCTAAGAAAGTTGCAGTTTGTCATAAAGTGAATGAAGTATAAGACTGATGTGCATGTCAATCAAAATACCTCTCCTGTCAAGTAGGCGGATCTTGACGCCATTAGCCAGCGTGTCCTAGACTTTACGTAGGTAAAGGGTGGCTCTGCGAGACTGCTCTGACCAGCCCCTCCCCCCTTCTCAGGCTGCGATGTACGTGCAGCTGACGGAGGCGGTGGAGTTCTGCTGCTCGTTCCTGCTGGCCAAGATCTGCCTGGAGAACTGTGCCGAGGTGATGCGTCTGCTGGAGGACTTCAGCGTGGGCGTGGAGGGCGTCCAGGAGCAGCTGGACAACTTCCTGCTGGAGAACTTCGTGCCCCTCATGAGCCGGCCGGACTTCCTGTCCTACCTCAGCCTGGAGCGACTGCAGGTACCAGCTGCTAGCCATGCTAAGCCCATGCTAAGTTATGCTAAGACCTGATAGCCATGCTAAGACCATGCTAAGCCATGCTAAACCATGCTGACCTGCTTAACCTTGCTAGCCATGCTAATACCTGCTAGCGTGATTGCTACCAGCGTGGCGTGATGTTTGACTTCCATTGATGCAGCGTATTCTACATACTCGTACCCTGCCCAAAATACTATACTGTGTGTGAGTGTGTGTGCATATTACAGGCTGCTACTTTAGTAGCATCTGGTCTGCTCCAACCAATTAGAACGTAGATGAGCCAGTTTGCTTCACACAAACTTGTTGAATGACCTCCCTCCATTGTGGTGCTCGCTCTCTCTCTCTCTCTCTCTCTCTCTCTCAGGCCTACCTGGACAGTGACGCTCTGAGCCGCTACCCAGAGATCGAGCTGTACGAGGCGGTGCAGGCGTGGCTTCGGCACGACCGGCGTCGCTGGCGACACACAGACGCCATCGTCCAGTCCGTCCGCTTCTGTCTCATGACCCCCACTGACGTCTTCGAGAAGGTGGGTGGGCCCGCCTCTGCCACACCTCTGAGGTCTTTTTATTTTATTTTTGTGTTTCTTTAAAATGTGATTTGGTGAATATGGTTTATCGCTTTATTGCGAAGTGTAGGCAGCCTCTGCCTCCTGCTGGGCGTAGACCTCTGATCAATAGTGAAACTATTGGACGGCCTTTACCCTGTTCTGATCGCCTCATCTATCTCAGCCACCATCTAGGAACGTCTCACTACCCTGCCCTGATTGGTCCACCAGCAGGGTGGCTGTCTAATGAGTATAATCTGTTGGGTGAGCCAGCCTTGTAGTTGTAACCGTGGTAACCCGGCAGGTTGTCGCGCCGCTTGTGGTGGATTTCTGCTGTACTGAGTTTCACATACACGTGTGGTGACCTCATCAATATGCAAATGAGCGCATGACATCATCTGCCCCCCTCAAGGTGAAGACGGCAGAGTTCTACCGCTACTCTCGGCAGCTGAGGCAGGAAGTGGACCAGGCGCTCAGCTACTTCCACGATGTGCACCAGCAGCCCCTGGTGGCCACACGCTCCAACCGCGTCCGCTCGGTGCGGCCGCAGACCGCCGTCTTCCGGGGCATGATCGGCCACAGCATGGTGAACAACAAGATCCTGCTGCTGCACCGGCCCAAGGTGTGCGTGTGCGTGTGTGTGCGCATTAGCGCTAAATGAGTACGTAACTGACCGAGCTGATGTCCCACAGTGCATCGTCATCATTTATATTAGAAGTCACATTAAGCCTAGTTTATACTTGACGGCGTTAAAACTGACGTCAAATTTGTGGGCATGGTCCAGCGCGTTGGCCCGCCGCGTTGGCCCGCCGCGTTGGCCCGGGCCATATAATATAATGAAGATGACTGCAGAACGGACAGAAAGATTAGATCGGGACAGAGCAACCATTGCAAGGTTGGCCCACGCGCCAGGCCGCGCCCACTCGCCAGGCCGCCCACACCGGCCGTCACGACTCCGTCAAGTGTAAACTAGGCTTTATCGTTAGTAAAGGCTGGTTCTGCGAGACGAGCGCATACTGATCCCAGGCAGCACCTCCCTCCTCTCCAGGTGTGGTGGGAGCTGGAGGGCCCCCAGGTCCCCCTGAGGCCTGACTGTCTCGCCATCGTCAACAACTTCACCTTCCTGCTGGGCGGAGAGGAGCTGGGCTCGGACGGAGAGTTTCACGCCTCCTCCAAGGTGTACCGCTACGACCCGCGCCAGAACTCCTGGCTCCGCATGGCCGACATGTCTGTGCCCAGGTTATAGATCATTATTGTATCTAATATACATTTTCTATCTTTTGCTATTTATTGCTCAGCAAAAACATTTGGGCAATGTGATGAATGCTCCCTTGAGTCCTCCCTGAAGTGTCTGTCTGTCTCCTTGTCTGTCTGCCTGCCTGCCTGTCTCTCTCTCTTTACCTGCCTGTCTCTCTGCATATCTCTTTCTGTCTCTCTCTCTCTGCCTGCCTGCCTGCCTGTCTGTCTGTCTCTCCAGGTCGGAGTTCGCCGTGGGCGTCATCGGCAGGTTCATCTATGCCGTGGCGGGGCGCACGCGTGACGAGACCTTCTACTCCACGGAGCGCTACGACATCACCCAGGACCGCTGGGAGTTGGTGGACCCGTACCCGGTCAACAAGTACGGCCATGAGGGCACCGTGCTGGACGGCAAGCTGTACATCACCGGGGGCATCACCTCCTCCTCCACCTCCAAGCAGGTGTGCGTGTTCGACCCGGGGCGGGAGGGAGGAGGTGGGGCCGGGGCGGGGGACGGCCACAAGGCCCGCGGCGGCCGCAGCCCTCTGCTGCCTGGCGCCCACGGCAGCTGCTGGGAGAACAAGTCGAAGATGAACTACGCCCGCTGCTTCCACAAGATGCTGTCGCACAACGGGAAGCTGTACGTGTTCGGGGGCGTGTGCGTGGTCCTGCGGGCGTCCTTCGAGTCGCAGGGCTGCCCCTCAACGGAGGTGTACGACCCCGACGCCGACGAGTGGACCATCCTGGCCTCCATGCCAATCGGGCGCAGCGGGCACGGCGTGGCGGTCCTGGACGGGCAGATCATGGTGCTGGGCGGCCTGTGCTACAATGGCCACTACAGCGACTCCATCCTGACCTTCGACCCCGACGACAACAAGTGGAAGGAGGACGAGTATCCCAGGATGCCTTGCAAGCTGGACGGCCTGCAGGTGTGCAGCCTGCACCTCCCCGAGTACGTGCTGGAGCACGTGCGGCGCTGCAGCTGAACCCCTCCCCCTTGTTTTCTACACAGCCACGCCCACTCCCCCCTTACTCCTCCCACTGGGGGACCAGATAGGCGTGGCTGACGATGTGCTCAGGACACCTTCGCCGCTTGGCTTTCTAAAAGCGAGGGAGGGAAAGGGTTTATTTTTGTTGGCCTGCGGTCACTTTTCTTAGGTAATCCTTTTTGTAAGTCTTGAAGGAACACACTGGAAGCATCCAGAGATGCCACGTGTTTTTAGAGCAGCCATGCGCATGCTACAAGCATCTCACACACAGCCGGGCCACCTTAAGGAACCTGCTTTGCACTCCAACCAATCTGAGACGTTACCGAGCCTGGCGCAGCTGGCTTGTTTATGTTGCTTTACAAGGGTTTGGAACATCACTGACTGCTGGGCCACTCTAGCTGACGGCTCCAGAACACACAGCAGCAGGTAGATCTGCCAGCCTGGCCCGGGAGAGCCGCAGGGTGTTCGGTCACTTTTTGCGTACTTGACAAAACACCCTGCGGTACTCGCCGACGGGGTTCCACTAGCGGTCACGTTGAGCTGGAAGGCACGGCTACCAAACTATATACATACATACACACACATACATATACATATACACATACATACACACACACGCCACCGGGATAGAGGTCCAGCTTGTGGAACCATCGCACCGCTTTACTGTAGAAATGCCAGATTGGAAATGCCAAATAATGAGCGGTCGGAGGTGGGTCCAGTGTGTTGAAGACTTCAGTCCTGAACGTGTCACGTCACCCTGTTGCGTTTGTGTGTGTGACTGAGCTGGCATGCACTCATGGACCAGAGAGAGTGCAACACTGTTTTGTGAAGGCTTCTTGTGACATGAAGCCAGATGACGGATGAGTATTTATGAGGCATGTGGATTTGATTATGACTTTGCCTGTCCAATAGGAAGCGTGTGCGTGTGTGTGTGTGTGAGAGAGAGGATACATTCTAATTGCTGTATTTTAAACACTAATTTTTGTTTGTTTTCTGATTTTCCATTGCACCCTAGTTATATATGCACCGATGTGACCCTAGTTGACCTGGACGAAAGGGGGAGATCAAAATATTATAATTTTTGGCCTATTTATTGCATTGTTTTTATTTCCATGAGACAAACCTAATGTCAGAGGCTAGTCTCTGGGTTTGTGCTGCTTAATTTATTCAGGTCACACTGTTGCATTTGCACTCATCTCATTCGTGTTGTGGTGCAGAGGTTAGTGCGTCCGTGCAGGATCGCGGTTCACTAACTTGAGAACTGTAAAATAATATTACATAAATGAAGACTGCATTACATTTGCGATGCTGTCGGCCAGTAGAGCGGCCTCCATGTTCTGCCACCGAAGCCCTCTAACAGAGGTCTCTAGGCTGCCTTTAGCAAGGTATTAGGCTGCCTTCAGATAGAGCAGTGGTTCTCAAAGTGAGTGGGTCCACAAAATAATTAGTTATACATAAAAATAAAACGTTTTAGGAAAGCGCATATCTGTCTATGGCGACTATTTGCGGCAATAGAACAAACATGTTGTGTCCATTAGCGTTTGACCAATTTAACCTCTAACTTGATTGACGCATCAAGCCAATCTGTCATGAAACAGTCACTTCACGCAGGTCACAACGAACCATTTAGCTGCTAGCTAGCGTGATATATCAACTATTAGTGAAATGACTGCAGTGAGCGAGCATGGAGAACTACCTGTCAGACAAAATCATCAAATGAAGAAAAGATCAAACTAGCTAGCTAAATTGAGAAAATATGATTTGAAATAGTTCTAATAGCATCTAAGAATTTATGGTAGGAAGCATATCAAAGTCCTTATAGTCTTATATAATGTCTCTGAGCATATGCTTAAAGGCAGGGTCAGGCATTCTTGCTAACGATGCTCGATGTTAGCAATAATTACTTTCTTGCTATTGCCTTTAAGTGAGACGATTATGAGGGGGTCCTTGGAAAATGATCTCCCCTGTAAGAGGTTCCTGGCCCCAAAAAGTTTGAGAACCCCCGAGCTAGAGGATGTGGGTCGCGGAGCCCATTGCCTATGGCTGCTATGACAACCAATGGATTGGTTACAGCTGTATGTATGTCGTCGGGACTATAGTATTAAAGTATGTGACATAAATCAAACGTTCTTCGAGGCCCACGTGGTACAAGCCAGCCTAATATGCTTGGGCCGTCAGTGGGACTGAAGAGAAGAGTGATTCCGGGAGGAATTGATCTTAGAAGGTGGAATCCGTTAAACAATTTAGTACAGCATGTGATAGACATTGGTTGCTTGCACTGGAGAACACTGCATGTGACTGGTCTTCAGTCACAATGTCAAATCGCTAAATCATAAATCAGGAACATTGGAGAAAGCTACATTAAACCCAAACAAAAATGAGTAACATGTTTTTGTGCCGGCTGATGACAAAAGAAAATACTGAGCATCCATAAGTAGACTGAGGAACAGATGGAGGAACACACAATAACCAAACCGAACGAGCTCTTCGGGATGTGCTGAGTCAGCTGTTTTACAGACGTTTGGCTGAAGAGGACCTCTCCTTGTTCTCGGGCGTCTCTGATTGTAGTTCTCCTGATGATCAGGCACTGAGAAGGGCTAAAGCACGTTCGATGCAGCTGTGTGTGTGAGCCATGTAATTATTTATATACCTTTTGTTTTGCTTATTGTATTTTTCTCATAATGCACCCTTTCACCAAGCTATGCAGTAACCATGACAACTGAATTTCAGCATCCCTGCTTTTTACACCACGGTGTTTAGTTGTGGGGGTCTGACCACGCCTGTTCCTCATGTTTAACGTCGTTGAGGTGCCTGCCAGGTTCAGTTACACTCCTGATTACAGGTGGTAGTTAAAGGTAACTATTAACTTCCACACTTACAGGCAGTCTCTTGGCAAGCTGTACCAATGACCTTTGCTACCTGGGCCGAGCCGGGCAGTAGCACATCCACCCGCCTGTCTTGGGGCGAGGGGCCTGGCGCTATGGCAACCCTGAACCAGTAGGCCTGGCTTGTGCGCTGGTGAGATCAGTGGTTGGCGTTTTAGTATCACGGCACGGGTTGTCACGGAGACAGGTCTGGTTGCTTTAATGTCTGGTCTTTATATTATGTCTGAACTACTGCAGTCAACATCATGACCATTAAATATGCCAAACTCATGTCTCCACACAACCACATGCATTTGCTATTGAAACTAGTATATGTAAACCTACATTTTATTCTGTCATACCAAAGCGCTCTACTCCTTTGTCACTTGTTTCATCGCTGTGTAGGATGAAAGAATAGAATAATGCTGATGAATTCATATCCTGATGATAACTATCTCTGAGGTGATGAATTCAAATCAGATTTGCATAACTATAATCTTGAGTAGTAATTATTAGGAACGATTTGTAATTTATTTCCTGAAATAAATGTTCATATTGTTAACTTTTATTATTCTGTCTCTCTGTACGAGTGTGTTCCTTTGCTCATTGATAGAAAAATGGCATCTAATCATATCCTGACGACAACTATTTTTGGGGAGTGAAAATGTCATCAGATTATCTTTAGGCTGTAATGTAAGTAGCTGAAGAATGCATATTATACACTACTGCATACCGGTATAATGTCACCAAAGTCACATGAAACACTAACCTGACATGCCAGAGGAATTGTCACAAGTCCATCTGCCCTACATTGAAACTGCTTGTGAATGGCTGTACTTTAAAAGAAATACTTGACAGTTGATTGGACGAACCATCTGGTCGTTTTCGCTGTCGGCACCATGGTCGGCACACCTAACCCACGCCTGTAAAGCTATAAACACGACGCTGATTGGAAAGTTAATTTGCTACTCGGACACATTCAGAGCCCCCCCCCCCCATGGCTTCCTCGGGCAGGGCAACGTCTCCTCCATAAGGGTCTTCTGTAAGCTATTTTAGATATTATACATTTTAGACTAATTTAAAAGTAATTTCACTTCATAGTATTTATGGTTGTATCTGGGGTGGGGACTTTGAGGGTAGGTTAATTGCAGATGACCCGGAAAATCTCCCTCTTTTTCATAGCCAAATGTTGGCATTAAGGAAACTAATTCTCTTTATTTTAAAAATGTTCATAATGTAGTGTGATATGTCGTGATTTAAAAGAAAGCTTATAAACTTGTTCTCACACTTACACGACCATGCGCCAGACCAATTGGAGGACCTCGTTTTGCGCTACTGCTTCGCGGATGTCTTTTTGCTTTTGGGTGCGTTTGTCCTTCTTGCTTTCCGTCCATAAACGCAGGTCTGTCATAGGACCCCGGAAGTAGCAAAGTCAAGCAGGTAATCATAAGCAACGCGTATAATCACAATGTGAAAATAATACGTAGTGTTAGCTGTTGTATATAAAACAGGACTAATTTAAAGTGATATATATATATTGCTGCGGATGTGTAAAGAATCGAGATATGTTGTGTATTTACACTGTTAGATCAGAGCTAACGCTAAAGTCATGCTAGTAGACTTCCAGTAGAAGTAGGCTACCAGAATAAAACGTCATGATCCAATGAGTTTGAGTTTATGAATCCATTGTAAAGCAGATGCGCGGACTGTTATGAAAATCAGTGCCAGGTCTGTCCTGAAGACTTGACATCATCAGATGCCCCTATGCCTCGCCAGGTGTCGCTGTCGGCTGTAGGTCCCATTCTGATGGGGTTAACGAGTGGGGCAGTGCTGGCTGCGGGCAAGGTGGAGAAGAAACCCGCTACAATATTAAATATCGACGAGGTATAACGTAATTAAACAACGTGTAGAATGTCCATTTATTACATGACGCTTTAATGGCACGCCGATCACCGTTATTGCAACGGCTTACAACCAGAAAAATTATTGCCTCTTTTGTGTGGGCTTGGTTCTCTGGGCCTTGGGGGGCATGTTCACGGGTGTTATGCTGTGTTTTGGTGGCAGCTGCCTTCGCTGTACAACCCTCCGGAACAACCGTGTCGCCCTGTGGAGCAAGATGCCGGTGCAGTGGAACAGGCCGTGGCGTCCGTGAGGGCGCTGGCGGCGCCGTACGCAGCCCGATGTCAGGTAGACCCCCGACGTGAAGCTGCGTGGATCTCACTCAGCGCGGTGTTTTTCTACGGAGTTGAAACTTGTCAAATGCTCGTGAGGACTATAAAATGTCACTTTAATCAACATTCCATTATATTTGTTTTCTTTTTTCTTTTAGCAAACTTATCAATCTGCCTTGGAGACCATCCAGGTGAGTATCTGCAACTCAAGAATGGCTAATTTATGTAAACAGGGGAGCTCCTTTCCTTTATATTCTATTGGTTGAATGCATGTCTGCCTTAATGTGTTAAAGCCTGTCGACCAGAGTGTAACTTATGTATGTCCTCTGTCTGTCTGGTTGGCTGCTATTGCTTTAAAACACCTCTGGGTCTCAGGATGTTTATAAGGTAGCAGAGCCGACTGTGGACAGCACCAAGAAGACTGTTACCGGTGAGCTCACACATTCATCAACACAACTCAGTAGAACACCTGTGTGAGAGATGACTACTAATGCATAATGTTGGATGTGTGAGAGATGACTACTAATGCATAATGTTGGATGTGTGAGAGATGACTACTAATGCATAATGTTGGATGTGTGAGATAAATGACTACTAATGCATAATGTTGGATGTGTGAGATAAATAACTACTAATGTTGGATGTGTGATAAATAGTTACTAATGCTTAATGTTGTGGGTTAGAGATAAATAACTACTAATGCTTAATGCCAGATGTGTGCCAGTTCCTGAGCGACCCACCCCCGGTTCTCTACCCCAGTATTGGTCTGGTGGGCTTCTCTGGGTTCCTGGGACTCTACCTGGCCAAAGGTACCGCACCCCAACGCAACCATCTGGACTTGCTCTCGGTAGCTTTCAGGTTCCTGGAGTTCTAATCTGCCTACCTTTCTGTCTGTCTGTCTGTGTCTCAGGCTCCAGGTTGAGGAGGCTGGTGTTTCCTGCGGGGCTAATGGCTCTGAGTGCCTCCATGTTTTACCCACAGCAGGCTGCCTCGGTGTTCCATGTGCGTATTGGGCTGAGGCTGTGTGTGTGTGTGTGTGTGTGTGTGTGTGTGGAACAGTGGTGTGTGTGACTGACTGTGTTGATGCTTTGCAGGTGAGCAAAGACTCTGTTTACACGTGGGCCCAGCAGGGACGTCTTACCGTAGAAACGCTTTGGAAGGATCCACCGCTTGGCAAGAAGAAGGTAGGTCTAAAAAGTAGATCTGGTCTAGAAATGCTAAAAGCCCCCAGGAACCGGGGGTCATCTCCCACCCCTCTCCCACTGTAAGGGCCTGTGTCCATCAAGCGCGCTTTTAGCCTCGTGTAGTTCAACTGCACTGAGCACCCTCGGCGCTAAAAACACGTTTGGTGAAAATCTCTCGCTTTAGATGTAAGCAAAATGGGCGTCTCTTGGCCAATGCTCCTGGTAAATGTTTCTGTGATGTTGATGTCTTGTTTGTCTCTCAAGGCTAATCGTAAGGAGAAGTCAGGAAGCAACGATGCCACGAGCTGAAACAACCCAGCGCACACACCCCATGTACTAAGATCACAGTGCTTTGCTCATGTATATGAAGTCTTTCTATACTACTAATATAATACAGTATTCATTTATATTGTTAGTAATCTGTGCCAAACTGGCGGCAGAGTCTCTTAGCTCTCATGGTGTGACTGTTTTGGAGCCGGCTGTGAGACATTTGTCACTGAAGGGGTGTTGAGATTGACAGCTAATGTGATCAGCCTGGCTAGAAACTAGCAGTGTGTTCAATAAATGTCATGACAAACAAACCATCTACTGTTGTTAATCAACAATCTTCCAAAATAGTCCCAGTATGGCAAAGGTGCCTTTTATTGTCACGTACACATACATGTAGCGAACATCATCCTCTGCACTGTGTTATATTAACATGTGTTGGTTAATGTCTAATGTGCTTTAGTTTTGTTCATTTTGCATTATCTTATGTATCTTATGTCATTTTCCTCTTGGTGAAGGTAAAGCAAATGTAAATTAATCAACTACTCTCACATTGTAGTATGTGTGCACATGAAAGTTTATTTAGCAGAAACCTTTTGTCCAAATAAGCCTTAAGTACTACATTTAAGTACATTTGTCTAGAGCTGAATGTATCAAACTTTTTCAAGTTTTTATTTTATATGTATAATAATCAGAACTGTATGAGCACCCAATGACATGTTTTGCCGATATGTCCCACTTGGGGGTGATAGAGAGCCACAGTAGAACTGTGATTGTAGATTGAAAGGTGGTAAAAATGGAGCTATGGAATTTACATTGTTTTGTTGTGATTTGATTGTGACAGTCAATATTTGTTGAATGTAAAATCCAACCTTAACGACTGGGAAGAATCGTTATGGTACCAGACAATGGAATGTTTAAGTTATCTCTAACTTAGCGTTTTCTGAACCAGGCCTATTGTGTTTGCTTGTTTTCCCTTTCAAAACTACACAAACCAAATTGCAGACAATAATCAAAATATAGTAGGCTGTTTGCATCAAATGGCATACACATTTTTCACAATACCACATTTCTGTATATATCATGCGCACAGTTCATGAACTTAAATTCGGTCTCATTGGTGTATTAAATCAATGTATGTCCATACAATGTTCAGAATAGAGAGTAATCTGCAGAGAGGAATATAAATCAGTGCAACCCTGAACACAGAACTTGTCTCAAATCATGCTGCTTTAGTGCAGTTTTGTATTTCATACAAAACCAAACGATATGCTTTTGATTGGGTTGTTTACAAAAGGCAAATTACCATTTCATAATTGGCTTACATAGAAAAATGTGTGTTGTAATGTTTTGCAGAAAGTTCTATGAAATTAAATGTAAAATGTCCAGAAATTGCATATATTTGGCAGGCTTGGTGTCTAGTTTTTCTGAGTGACAGGTTTCAGAAATTATGTCAAATGTACAGATTTTGAGCAGTAAAAAAAACCTTATCTCTAATTTTGGGAGAGAAGTTAAGAAATTAAAGCGATGAAAGTGTTTGACATGCTTATTCTGGTGACATGGATGGTCTACCTGATATACTTAACATGTTGCTTAAATTAAGAAACTAGAGTTTAATTAATCTAGGCTACACATAAACTCCCAACGTGTTCAATTTAGTTGTGTTACGTTTAGTAATTTGTTATTTTCATATCAAATAGGATAAATCTTACAGTTCACACCCGTGTTTAACACACAAAACACTAACTATCTTGGTTCACGGTATAATTGATGTCAGGCAGGATGTCAGCTGATGAATGAAATTCCTTGCAATTCATCAGCCGTCAATCATCTCTCAATTAACTTTCATTGTTGACTCGTTGCTAAGCAACAAAACCTCATTCGAAAGCCCCGCCCCCTCGGCCCCCAGGGTGAAATTATGAAAGGTCACTTCTCTTATGACAGCCTTAGATGACATCATAACCCAACGGGATAATTGTGATTATTAAAATAAGAAAAGGCCATTGCCAGATAATACACAACTTTGAAAATTTACAAAAAAAAGCGCTGGTTACATAAGATACTAAACAATGTGTGATCCGCATATAGACGAATTAAAAAAAGCATCGACCTGCATTGTTCCAGTGGGACGCGACTATTAGCCTAAACGAGAAAGAATGATGGATGTGATCTGTCTTGATTGACAGGAAGACCTGTCTCCTGAGTAAAACCAAACAGAGCAACTCACGGACTGACCCAATTGTTCTCCTTGCACCAGTTCAGTGTGAGATGTAGTCTGAAATACGGAATTGTAATGTTTTGGTAATCGAATTGGGTCGTTTTTAGTTTTTAATCCGGTGTTTACATTCAAGCTACAAACATTACAGATATAGGCAACATTAAACTTTACCTCATACCTTTTATTCTGATAACAGTATGTATGTATATGCTATTAGCGAATCGTATTTGTCTGGCTAGCAATACAATATTTACAAAAGGTATTTCGAGGCAGCAAGCGCCAAGCCACAGGCTGTATAATAATAGTGCTGCTGTGTGCAAGCAGCCTCTCGCTGTGGCTACACGGCTCACAGCGCTCTACAGGCGCGCAGCTGTCGTGGCCGGTGTTGTGCCAAAAAGTGATTTCCTGACAGAAAGTGATTTTGCGCGCTCCCGCGGACGGCAGCCTGTTAAAGCTGC
>JAODTR010000013.1:61216-71966 GCA_025399935.1 Amblyopsis rosae | reverse complement strand
CCCCCTCTCTCTCTCTCTCTTTCTCTCTCTCTCTCACACTCACACAATGTATACACAGGATTCTGTGGGCGATAAGCTGGGGGTCTCGTTACTGGGCATTAACTGCACCTCCATGCTAATCCCTGCTGTCAAACAGAGGATGTGTTTGTGTGTGTGTGTGTGTGTTGTGTGTGTGCGCGTGCATTCGTGAGAGTCGACCAGTGTAATTATTGCCATCTTGTAGAGCAGGGAATAGCTCCAGACTGCTGTTATGCTACTGAGTCCTCATTAGCCTACACACCATTGGCCACTAATGGGTGTGTATGGCGGCAGCTAGGTGTTGTGTGTGTGTGTGTGTGTGTGTGTGTGTGTGTGTGTGTGTGTGTGTGTGTGTGTGTGTGTGCGTCTGTACAATATTTACAGTACGTCGATCTCCTTCATTCCCTTTGGAACATTGATGCACGTTGCACCTCTAGAGTGAAATACATCTAAGCAGGTTGCTTACACTTAATGTGGCTGACCAGACCTGCGTGGGCGGGAGCAGAGCCAGGTTGATTGACATCTCCCTGATTCAGGATTGTGGCGGCCCGTCAGGACACCAGACACCTTCTTTACATTTTTTATTAGCAGCATGACACTTCAAACCCAAACCCAAGTTTAATCAGCAATGCGAATTAACCTGTGACACTTTCACAACGTTAAGGGATCAAGTGGATTTTCCAGCCGAAAGGTTGCGCTTTTGCTTTGGTCCCCAACATGTCTGGGCCATCTGTAAGCATCCTTGAGCAGCTGCTCTTAGACGTGTGTTTGTAACTCAGCAATCTATCACTGTCACATATATAAGTTAATTATATCGCTTTGTGTCAAAGTGTCTGCGCTGACCTGCGCGGTATTCATTACATTTCATTTACCAAAAGCCTGCTCTCGTCTTGTCTCGTCAAAATATGAGGTTACCTTTGGGGCGTAAAGGTGAGACAGACGTCTCTGCCTTGTGCTCAGATATCAGTTACAGAGCCCCCCCCCCCTTGATTGAAGAGGCAGACACATGAGCACATGAAGGGGAGCGAGAGACCGCAGTATGAGGTGACATAAACACTGTGCCAGAACAGGCTCGCCACTTTTATGCATCGGGTCGTAAAAGGTGATAAAGCGAGAGAAAGTCTCTTGAGTATGGAGCCTGGATATACCGCCTCTCTCCTGCATCCCCTCTTACCGCCTTTGTGTTTTGCCCTAACCTTCCTCGGTTTCCTTCAGAAAAGTGATCCTCTCCGTGTTGAAGTCTCTTTTTTTCTCTCTCGACCGTGTCTCATGTTTTTACTGCCTCTCTGGCAGCTTTTATGTTTATCACCCCCCACCCCCACCCATTGCTCTATATCCCTCCTTATCTTTCTAGATGTATCTCTCTGTAAACTTTATGCCCCCTCTCCAGCGTTTGCTATTTATTTATCCCTTTTTCCTCTCCCTCCTAATCTTCTGACAAGCCCTCCGTCACCCCAAACCCCAATCTCCATCTCCTCCTCCGCTGCCCTGTGTTCACATTGCGCCTCCTCATCTCCTCCCTGCGTTCTGTGGCTCCGCGCGGTGCTGTGAGCGTCGTAGCGCACATTCACGTCAACACCGGTGACGGAGCGCCGCTGCTCACCGCCCTTCTCAAGGTCACGCGCGGGCGCACGCCGCTGCGCTGCGCGTACGTGCGTCAAATGCGTGCGTAGCGTATATATATCGTCACGCGCACGCCTGCACACGCAAGGACGCGCACGCGCAACACATGTGGATTGCCGCTTGAACAACTGTCGTTTGTCCATGTGCGCGCAAAGTGCGCTTACACGTGTTTGCGTGTGTGTGCTGTTCCCAGCGCTGACTGCAGAGAGACAGAGATTCCTGCTAAGGAGGAGTAATGTCTGTTATCTGTTCTCATCCATCCACATATCTCTCCATTCTGTTCTCCCAAGCTCCCGTGAGATGTCGCGTGCACACGCACGCACACGCACGTACGCACGCACACGTACGCACGCACGTACGCACACGAACCGTAAACAATCAACAGACACTGTGGCTCTAGGGGTGTAGTGTTAAGCTTGAACGAAGCTAGTTCCCCCCCCCTCCGCAATTCCTGCCTAAACTCCTTCCGCACAGTTCCCCCATGCCTGTTCTGTATCTCTCTCCCTCCCCCCCCCCTTCCCACTTCCTCCCCCTCCCTCTTTCTTTTCATCACGCTTTGGTTCCAGTAACCAGATCGGCTTCTCTCGCCTTCTGTCCTTTTGATTTGCGCTTGCCTCCAAGTCGCAGCTCGTTCCAGTCACTGTGAATCGGTGAACGGATATGATGTTTCCTTCACGTCGAGGAATACGAGGAGGAGGGACATTTCACTGCGCGTCATTACACAGACGGAGACGTCTGCGAGGGTTAGGCGTCCGTGGGGAGGGGCGAGATAAGCTAGCGGTTGAGTGCAGATGGCCGTGGGTTCGGCAGGTCCACCTGTACACATCTGAGAGCATTTTGCCCGTGTGCCCCTGTGAAGTGCATGAGTGGCATACGCTCAATACACTCACTCACTCACCATGTTCTTATTGTTAAGTGCAAACACGTCTACGTTCCATGGTGTACACGTTATTGTCAGGTTCCTTAATAGTGCACTACGTATAATGAGGTTTCAGACTACTACTGGACTAGGACTGGTTTGTTCTATTTCTACTGCTCTCACCTGTTCTGCATCTCCTCTCAGCCCCACTCCTCTCTCCTCCTATCTTTTCTCTCCTCTCCTCTCCTTCCCTCTGTTGTGTTTTATAGAGGAGGCCTCCATCTCATCTTTCCTTCTTGTCGGTCTCTGTATCTGTCTCTGTATCTGTCTCTGTCCAACTGTGTCCATCACTCCATCAACCTGTCTGCCTAATTCTCTACGTGCGTGCGTGCGTGCGTGTGTGCGTGTGTGTGTGCGTGTGTGTGTAGGAGGAACCAGCGAGGGAAAGAAGACACACGCACACACACACACACACACACACACACACACACACACACACACACACACGCACGCACTCACACACACATCTAATCAGTCCCTAACTTTTGCTCTGGGGAAATATCCCCCTCTGCTCATTCCAGCCTGCATGGTGTGTGTGTGTCTGTGTGTGTGTACACGTGTGTGTGTGTTTTCATATGTTCTCATATTAGCTGTATATTTCTCAGGCGGTCAGGTGTGCTGCCACGGTAACGTCCACCATCAGGCTGTAATGAAAACACATGAGAGCACATGTAGGGAATGAAAGACACTTGTGCTGTGATGGAATGGGAGTAGTGATTACAAGACCTTAGATATGTCTTGTACTGTAGATATGGGTGATATACTGACCTGAGGGTCATGATGTGTGGCATTAATGGATTATAGTGAGTTATAGTGAGCCGGTTGTCAAGCAGCTGTAGATGTGTGTGTGTGTGTGTATTCTTGAATGACAAACATGTGTAGTGATTAGGCCATTGACATAATTACATAAAATACTTAATAATTAGGTTTGGAACACTCTCACACACAACACACGCAGACACACACACATCTGCACACACCTACACACACACACAGTGTGATTAGGCTCACTGGGTTTGTGTTAGACAGTCTTGACATTTGCCTTACTGTAATGAGTTTTGCTGTCGTCATGGTGACCTCTGCAGCATGTTTGTTGCGTGGTCGCTGATGGCTGGTGGACTGTTGCCGATTATATAAACGTCCCTGCCGGACATAAATCACTGCGTGAACATGTCATTTCCTGTCAGAATTATGACTTATGATTCAGATGCGCTGATCTGGAGCTTCAGTTCGTTTGGAGAACGTGAAACCATTGCGACTTACGTAAGACAGAGTGACAGCTGAACTGACCATTCTGCGTCGTACTGAGAGCTACGGGCATGGTTTAGGGTGTGACGACAGCGAAAGCTACTTGAAAACAACAATGACAGACAGATGGTTCACCCAATCAACTGCCAAGTATTTTGTGAAAGTTCAAACCGTTTCAATGGACAGCTCCCCGGATGGACTTGTGTCTATCAAGCCACACGGCTAGTTGGTTAGTTGATGTGTGTTGTGTTGGTAAGCCCTGCTGTTACGCAACCACACTAATGCACTTCTCTAATAAACAATAACAATAACATTATAGCAAGCGGATCTCCAGTAATCCTTTTCAGTGCAGTGCAGGCTCTCAATGCCTGTGTCAAACCCCATACAGCATCAGTAAAACTAATAACTGTTAGGGTTGGGGGGCTGGTGAACCCAGGAGCAGACACAAAAACACAAACTCACGAAAAAGAAACAAGACTGGAGACACGGTAGGTGACCAGAACAGCACAGGACAGAGCAGCACCTTGTAGCACAGACGAACCATCATTGTGGGGGCAGGATGGTCTAGTGGTCTAGGTGTTGGGCTCCCAGCCAGAAGGCTGTGGGTTTGAACCTCGGTGTTGCCCTACATGTAAAGTATCCTTGTACCTAACCCCTAACTGCACTGCATGGCAGCAATCTCCATTGGTGAGTGTGGGGCAATACTGTTCAGTGCTGGAAGGTTAGAAAAACACTATATAAAAGCAGTCAATTTACCATCAGAACACACACACACACAGACAAAATACAACATGACTGATTACAAGAGAAGACCCCTGGGAGGGATGCACAAGTGGAAGGAATGAATAAGCAGGAACACACAGGAAGCATTTTTCAGAATAAAACAGGAAATTGATGACTGAATGAACGGAGAGACCAGAACAGGGAGACAAAAGCAAACAGACTGCTACAGGATGATAGGTGGATAAGAGAACATAATCAGACAGGCGGACTGTGACAATAACAGTAAAATGCAATAGCTGGCAGTGAGTGCATCACATCAAATAGTACATTTACTTTGCTCTCATTTGACATACTGTACTCCATTCAGATGGGACAACCTTCTGATCTTTTGATCTTCTCCTGGATGTTTCTCGGTCCTGTAGTCTGTGTATGTGTATGTGTATGATGCGTGTGTGTGTGTGTGTGTGTGTGTGCCAACGGTATGATAAGTGGCAGATGCTCTTCCAAAAACCTGGTGCCAGGCTGCCATAGCAGAGTGCAGTGTTGTGTGTGTTTTAAGGGGTATGTCCTGAATTAACTGTGACATTAATTATTAAACTATACACCGGATCATATCCAGATGTTTTACCACTATCCTTCATCTATGATCTGCCTTTAGTGGAGACAAGTTTAATGTCAGTGGTTTTTATAAACACATAAACAAACTAACAAGTTTGTGGGCATGATGATTATTGGCATGGGAACTAGGGTTGCACGGTAATGATAAAATGTGATATTGCAATATTGATCGTGAAAATGGCAATATCGATATTCGTTTCAATATTTTTAAACATAAGTAAAAACATGGAAGGAAAATGCATCAAAATACAGTATATTCATAACATGAAAAGACCACGTTTTCAACTGACAGCCATATTGCACTGACAGTCATTCCAAGCTACCGAGGAGGCATTCTTTTGGCCACTAATGTTTCCTCTTCCATCTCCATTGTGTCGTTGTCTTACTCAGCCACACATCTGACTTGTGTCTACATCAAACAAACTAAGCTACACAGCAAACGCCACAAAATAAACGCAATATTGCACTTCCTGCAACATTTTCGATATGATATTGCACCATGTGATATTGCGATAACGATACTGAGTTGATATATTGTGCACCCCTAATGGGACCACAATATCTAATGGTCTGGGAGGTTGTTTCACAGCTCAAAGGTGTTGGGTTTGAGTCAATGACATACCTTATGTCAGATGTTTAACCTCCTAAGATATTGCTCGTGTACAGTATAGTACATCTTAGATATTATAATATGTTCGGCATGGCTTAAAAGTATGAGAAATAAAATGGCAAAAAAAAAAAAATGAAAGATTAAGAAAGACATAATTAAAACATAGTTAAGAAGTAATACTCTTTTGAAAATGAGCTCTAGTTTCTATTTCTAAACCCAATTAATAGCATGGGAAGTCATTCGCCCTGAGCGGACTTGTAATGTAATATTCTGATCACTGTGTTTCTGGGCTGATATGTGAGCTAAAAGTGTTTTCAACGCTGAAGCAGTTACAGGCCTGCTAATGTTACATTAATATGAAGATCAATGTAATGGTGTGTAGACATGCTTCAACCAGACACAAGGCAAGGGGAGATTTGTGTGGGCTGGTAACCATGACAACAGCCTCGGGAGAGACACACGGCGAGAGGATGAAGAGATTAGTATTATTATGATCAACCATTTTGATTAAGAAGTTCAACTGTTGACATTGGCTGATCTCCATGTGGGCCGTGCATGTGATCATGTGGCTGTTCATGTATGTGACAACACCCACCCACACACGCACACACACACACACACAAAAGACCCCCTCTCATAGCAACTTCGCCCACACTGTTATGTAAGTGTCGAAAATGTTTCTCCCTGTGAGTGTGTGTGTGTGTGTGTGTGTGTGTGTGTGTATGTGTGTGATGTGTGTGGTGTCTGGCTGAGTGTGTGTCTGTGTGGTGTCTGTGTGCGTACAGTTACGTACACACTGTAAATTCCACAGCTCACATATACGTTTGTGCGTGTTATGTGCGAGTGTGTGATGAAGACTCATCATTTTTACTATTACTGACATACCTCAAATGACATACATACATAACATAACTACGTGATCCTAACATATTCATGTACATGTGTTGCTACACCGGTGCAACAATGACCCAATCATCTAAGGCAAAGGGGTCCCATTTCCATCAACATAACTATTGGTGCATATTAAGAAAAAGTGATGAATGTCTATTAATGTCTTCTGAGTGCAGGCTCAGACAAGAATGAAGCTACAAAGTTATCAATAAAGCGAGCGTGCTTGAGGTGACAGACGTATTCAGTATAACGCCCCACAGACGAGGACAGGTGCAAGATGATGATGATGATGAAAATGTCCAGCGTCCAGCGTGGGGTTGGGGAGCGCTGGGGATACGAATGGCTGCAGGCCGGTGGTTAGTACACGCTGGGAGGGATGAACGGAGGCCGTGCGTGAGACCCTTGACCAGCATCAGCCCCAGTAATGTCACAGCAATGACGGAAATATGATCAATTAGTAGTAGTAGTCTGGAACGTATTCCTTCATGAGTATAACAGCACCGTGTGGACATCAAAGTCTTACCATCTTAACCATCTGAGCATGAGTTATTCATTGACATATGAATATTACAATCCGACATGCAGCTTGCATCTCCTCATTGATTCTGCCTGCTAACAGCTAGCATACACAGCTAGCTGTCATCATTTCATTTCATTTCAGGTTTGTTTCTGAAAATTGGCCGCTTGTTTACATTCCAGGCTCTGGTTGCCAAGGTATCCCTCTCGTATATTTCCCACCCAAAATGTTTCAGTCAATCTGTCAGTCAACGATATCCTTAGCTCCCATTGGTAGTCGCCTCAATCCCTGAAGTTGAGATGTTTTAACTCGGTACCCGCCCAATTTATTTCGCCTGCCGTCGCTGAATCTAATTGGCTTTCAATTGTCTCTCCTCGCTACAACGCCGTTAGTCTTAAAGTGTGTCCGGGATTTATCACAGCAACACACAGCAACACACAGCAACACACAGCAACACACAGCAACCAGTGCTCTATGAGGGCCCTCCCACGGCCCCAACAGGGTACGGAAGACAGAGATACCGTCACGCTGCTGTGATTCCACTGGAACGCAGAGTAAACTGGACCTTTGGTATGAGACACAGAGAGGCATGTAAACCTGACCGGCTGTGCGTGTGTGTGTGCGCGTGTGTGCGTGTATGTGTTGGTTTGAAGCCAGGTGCTCTATGGAAAGATTTGTCGCTTCAGGAGCTGAATGGTGCATGCGTGCGTATGTGTGGTGTGGGGAGGTGTCGGGATCGTGTGTGTGTGTGTGTGTATATATTCTTGGCCTTTCAGGAGCTGCAGGTGTGACCTGCTGGGATCCCAGCCAAACAGATGGTGAGAGAGAGACATGGATAGAGAGAGAGAGAGAGAAAGAGAGAGAGAGAGAGAGAGACAGAGAGAGAGAAGATGACAAAAGGAGGACAGGACAGGAAGAGAAGGAGAGAGGGGGGTTCTGGTGACAGACAGGATGTGTCGTGATGTGACATAACGTCTGGCCATCGCGTGACTGACAGGAGGGATGATGAAGGGAAGGAGAGTCAATGGTGCCAAGAAGGGAAAAAGGGAGAACTCTGTTGATCAAAGCAGAAGTGAAAGCATTGCTTAGGGCTCATTGGTCCCTTCCAGAAACTGCCCAACACATTGACCACTTCTTCCCAATTTTGACTCAGTGAGAGAAGGCAAATGCAGTCCCAGTATTCTTAAAGGCCGTTCAGATTAAATGCGCAAAAAAATTCAACACGTTTGTGTCGCCAAGGAGCGCGCAGCAGGGCCGAGGTATTATCTGTCTAGCTAGCGCTTTTGTTTTGCTAGGAGGTAACCGGATCCGATAACGGATCACGTGCAACCGGCAGTGTTGAGCTGAGAAATGCACCTGCATTTCGGGACGTTGTGTTGGGACACGTCGCGCTGCGCCTCCGCGTACGGCAGTGCAGCGAGTTCCCCCGGCGGCACCAATTCACATGAGTGTAATTTCTGGATCTGCGCCCCTCGTTTGCGCATTACCTGTAATCTGAACGGCTCGGCCCTTAAGTCTTTGCGTCGAGTCTTCCACCGTTTTACATTAAATCAATTCAATGTCTTGTGTCTTATGTGTTTCTTAACTGTGGTTTGAAACGTTAATGCCGGGCATACGCTGCAATGTTTTAAGAATAATTAGGCTGTCGCAGATGAATACTCAGTCGGTCTGACAATGCGGCTGTATTGGTTGTGGTTTGATGTAAACGAAGGACAATGAAATGAGCTATCGGAGGCTTTGACAAGTTTCTGACATTGTGTAGCACAATCAAACATACACACAAGAAACACAGTTAGCACAAAGGTCACTGTTAACGTCAAAGAAAAATAGAGGGGTCCCGTATCATAGTCACTAGTCACAGGCCAAGTCCCTTTTGTTTACAAAGCCATATCTGCTAGTGGCACCTCTTCATACATTGGAATAGTGTGAGCACTCCCTGTCGTGAGGACTGAACTGTCTAGGTGATTTGATCCATAGGTGTGAGGGTTACAGATCGGGCAAGCTTATTTTAATGAATAATTAATTTTATCTTAGGATGGGATGTTGCACATAAGCCATTTGGCTTATATATGTTTTTGGTGTCCTTGTTCGGTCCACACTGTATAGGAATCGAAAAGGTACACTTTCCTGACCACTAAGGGGAAGGGATGCCACGATACCAGAAATGTAGTAGTCGATACCGATACCAGGAAAATTCCACGGTTCTCGATACTCATTTCAATACCACGGGGGAAGGAATATATAAACACACACACAACACACAGTATATACTGTAAACACAGTTAGATGTATGTATATATATACTGTATATATATATATATATATATATATACAGTATATATATATATATATTAATACATTTAATAAATAAATAAAAATAACGGTTTATGTAGCCTAGCTACTATCTTACATGTTAGTTAAAGCTATGTTATCTCAGTATCTCAAGCTCATAACGTTGTATGTTGAGACGTTGCCGTCAAAGATATTAAGTAATTTTTTAGCTCTTCTGAAGCTGGGGTTTTTTCTACATGCCATGAGTTTGATTTAGTCTACTGTAATGTCTGTACAGAGCATGGTCTAATGTTCGAAGCTCAATGAAATTAATGATAAGCCTGTTGCTTTACCGCTCGGGACTCCCCCCGTGACTCAGTGCCCACACGAGTGCACCTAGTTTGCGTATTTACCCAGATCCCGGTCGGCGCGCTGCCAAGTGCGACGTGAAAAAGCGATGGGTTTTGGGTAGATTACACCACAGCCTACACTCACAACGTGAGTGTTTACAAAGCAAGAATGCAACATGCCAGTATTTTTTTCGCTTCAAGGTTGATTTTATTTCACTTTGCTGGAAAGTTCGAAGGCACCGTTTGCATACTGGTTTTTGTGAATATTATTCTCTGATCATACGCCTGGAACGCAAAGTAAAATGTTTTGCTTTGACGATTCGAGGAGGAGCTGCAGGCACACTCCTCCTAGGTCGAATCCCCGGTACTTAACAGTGCCTACAAAAACAAGTACCGTCATGTTTTTAGAATTTTGGCATCGACTTGGTACCGAAGCATTGGTTCTCGTGACATCCCTGCTAAGGGCCCAGACATGACATCACAATGGACACTGGATCACAGATGAGTGTCTTTTATCAAATAGCACAACGTTTTACGGTGGCAATTGGACTGTGTTTCAGACGTGTCTGTAACTGGACTGTGTTTTAGATGTGTCTGTAACTGGACTGTGTTTCAGACGCGTCTGTAACTGGACTGCGTTTCAGACGCGTCTGTAACTGGACTGTGTTTCAGACATGTCTGTAACTGAACTGTGTATCAGACGTGTCTGTAACTGGTCTGTGTTTCAGACGCGTCTGTAACTGGACTGCGTTTCAGACAGGTCTGTAACTGGACTGTGTTTCAGACGTGTCTGTAACTGGACTGTGTATCAGACGTGTCTGTAACTGGTCTGTGTTTCAGACGCGTCTGTAACTGAACTGTGTATCAGACGCGTCTGTAACTGGACTGTGTTTCAGACGCGTCTGTAACTGAACTGTGTATCAGACGCGTCTGTAACTGGACTGTGTTTCAGACGCGTCTGT
>JAODTR010000013.1:24355-61116 GCA_025399935.1 Amblyopsis rosae | reverse complement strand
AACTGGACTGCGTTTCAGACGCGTCTGTAACTGGACTGCGTTTCAGACATGTCTGTAACTGGACTGTGTTTCAGACGTGTCTGTAACTGGACTGTGTATCAGACGTGTCTGTAACTGGTCTGTGTTTCAGACGCGTCTGTAACTGGACTGTGTTTATACAACATGTTATATATATATATCTTAAACTGTAGGCTATATTGTATCTGACATTCAGCCCTGATCAAGCCCAGTGTTGGGCAAGTTACTCAGGAATAGTAATAAGTGACTTGTTACTCCATCAAAAAGTAATCATATTACTTTACTTATTCCTGGGTTTTAAAAGTAATTAGTTACGTTACTAGTTACATTACTATATTAATTTCACAATCACTACCCTGCCTCGCCTCTTCTGAATAATGACAACCTGTGCAGCCATCTCATTTTAGGACTGAATCCTCTTTATTGGAACAATAATGAACCTTATGAGTCAACAATCAGCCACAGATTGGACAGGTTGGTTCAATTAGCCTACACAAAGTTTGCTAGGACCAGACATCTGCATTAATGCAGCATTACTTGGATTAGTAATTTTAATATTATTACTGTTTTGGAAAAAGTATTAGTAGTTATACTACTAGTTAGTGGAAAAGTAATAATATTACACTTAGTAACTAGTTACTGCCCAACACTGATCAAGCCACACTATATCCGGTCAAGCCCCATCAGGTAACATGTACCTGTCAAAAAACAATGATCTGTATTAGACTAAACACGCTAAGACAAGCTTGACCATCATCATAATGCATATCTCCCAATCTATTGTTTGGCTGTTGTTTTGGCTACTATATCAATAATGATGTGAAAAGCAGGACTGGCGCAGGACCTCATTAATACTCTTTTGGTAATTTGGTAATCTCATTACACTGTTTGCTTGATTGTGTGTTTTGTGAATGTGTGTTAAACAAGCCAATAAGAAGTTTGTGTCTACGAATAAGCTCAGCTCAGAAAATCGAATAGTTTAAAGGCACCTTCTTGGGTACTTGTGCATATTATTTATAAATGGTTATTAAACACATTGAGTTTCTACCAAGCAAACCAGGGGAGCAGAACTCCATCGTGAATAATTCAGGACGTGTTTTAATGCAAGCAGACTGATAAGCCAATTATATTGCCCTGCTAGAGAGAAGTGATTTTATTTAATTAAATACAACTGGAACTGGAATTGATTTAATTAGATTTAGGTGTGAGCTGTTTAGCTGCCTCCTGCAAGGGTTTAAAACGTTTTATCCATCCATATTCAAATCTCATTCCATTACAAGAAGACATATCATAGACTTACTCAGGTATCAAAACATTGCCATTTCATGCAGTCGCTACAATATACAATATTTATGCACAATGATCAACAGCTCTAACACATCTGTTATATGCAGTATTTATATTTAGTTATATTTATGGCTGATTGAGGTAATACTATCAATATCCATTTACAGTAATATACACTATTGATATACTAATTAATATTTCATTGAAAAAAAATGTACATACTACACTGTAATCATGTCCATTTGTAGTTTAGTTTTTATTATCCAGTGTCTAGGCGTCAATACTGTATGGGTCAGATTAACTAAAGGTTTACTTGAGTAAAAACGTGTGCAAACTTGATAGCACTCGCAAATAACACGTAAAGCTGAACTACTCAAGTTGTGCACGGAAGATGTGCAAAGGGCACGTATTGCTGCTCCTTTTGCATGAATATACAAATTGGGGCGTTTCGTTGTTCATGTGAAAAATAATGGGAGGGGAACACGCAAATACATGACTTTACTAAACGCAACGTGATCCATCAAGCCTAAAAGCTATTTCAGGTGATTGCGACAGCATATATATTTAATACGTTTGAAAGGAAGGTTTAGACTCTGGTTGGGACTGAGATACCTTGTTTTCCTTAGAATAATCTAGTACATCTGCTTGAAGAACTTTGAATATCTGCTTCCTAGCACTTACAGTTGCCTATACAATACATTGGGAATAAGTGCGTGTGTTAGAGGATGGGTCTGTTGTTATTTGGGACTGAAGTTAAATAGTTTCAAGTTAACTATTGCCTACCCTAGCAGCAACACTGGGTAAACCAGTGGCATGGCACGAAGGTCCCGGGTGTGAACCCCGGTCGTCCCGGCCTTTCTGTGTGGAGTAAGCATGTTCTCCCCGTTTCCCCCATTATGGGATGGGTTAAATGCAGAGGATGAATTTTGCTACATGTATGTGTAGTATTTTAATTTATACTGAGATCCTTTTTTGATTCACCTACGGCATTAACTTTCTCACAGATACTCTCCCTTATGGTGTTTATTCGTGTTACATTTGCGTCTTTGCTGTAGCTCACCAATGTGTTTATTTATCTCTTCCACCACCTCTAATTCCATAGTATTGAATTTGCGTTAGCACTTACAGTACGGTCAGACTGCTTGGCTTCCTGACTCTCCACGGCGAGAATCCATTAAAACGCGCACACTTCTCATTTAAATACTGCAGCCTCCATGGTGTTTGCACCGGACTGCACACGTGCAATATTATACAATGCCCATGCAATTTACAGTAGCACTCTTTATTTGGGATTTTAGTAAATCCGGCCCATATGTGTCAACAAGCAAACAGCAGAACGCAGATTGGCTGAACCAAATATGTACACCAGAGCCATAAGCTGTACTAACAGTATGTTGTTGCAAATTGACCACTTCTCACTGAGTCTAAATGACCAATGCTGACACTGATACACTGCTGCTTGTCGCATTTCTGGAAAAAGCCTGTCTGTCTGTCTGTCTGTCTGTCTGTCCGTCCTTCTGTCTGTCTGCCTGTCTGTCTGTCTGTCTGTCTGTCTGCCTGTCTGTCTGTCTGCCTGTTTGTCTCAGTCCATCCATTCATCTATCAGTTGATTTTGTTTTTTTATGTCATGTTGCTGCAAGGATGTTAATCACATTGTGAGTGTGTGTGTGTCTGTGTGTGTGTGTGTGTATGTCTGTGTGCGTGTGTGTGTGTGTGTGTGTGTGTGTGTGTGTGTGTGTGTGTGTGTCTGTGTGTGTTTGATCTATACAGGACATGTGTTGCAGGCATAGCCTAACCCAGGAGGAACAACAAGAAGCCACATGATGTATTTCCAGGCCTCTAACAGTAGAGACAGAGAGGGGGGGAGGGGGGGGGGGGTGAAATGGAGAAAGGCTGGAATGGAGAAAATCTATTTTTTGTTCTCTGGGGAGAGAGAGGGTGATAGATAGATAGACAGACAGACAGACAGACAGATAGATAGATAGATAGATAGATAGATAGATAGATAGATAGATAGATAGATAGATAGATAATGGAATTATGCACATTTATTTATTTAGTAAATAATCTGTGCGTCTGTGTGTGTGTGTGGCTTTATTAATCTCATTGCTTTTGAACAGGCCATGTCTGTCAAACTGTAGCCAAAATGTTCTTTTGACCTCACTTATGTCACCACTCACCGTGTGTGTGTGTGTGTGTGTGTACAGTATTAAATGTGTCTGCAGTATGTGTCAGTGACTTCAGTGTCCATTACTCATAATGTGAAAGGTGCGATGATGTAACCCCTCCCCGCCCCCCAACCCCACCCGCATTTTCCCTCTCTCTCTCTCTCTCTCTCTCTCTCTCTCTCTCTCTCTCTCTCTCTCCCTCTCTCTCTCTTCGATATATCAAATTAATACATTACTTCACCTTTGTATTAGTGTGTGTGTGTGTGTGTGTGTGTGGGGTTATAAATGCACAATGCTCAACACAAACATTAACAGGTTCACCAGATGTCACACACGCACGCGCACACACACACACACGCTCACATTAACCTTCCTCAAACATGATAGGTTAGTGAATTAAAGTAATAGATCTTTAGAACATCAATTGAACCAACCTCAGCTGTGCAAAGCCATTAAAGAACGTCGTAAAAAAAGAAAACCTTGCTCATGCAGCAACATACTATTATTATTTTCAGCCTTTTATTTTCTAGCATTCTAATCTGGGGTTGAGTGTCTTGCTCAAAGACACACTATCAGTATCAGCTGGTTACACCAGGCTAGGTGTTTCCTAGCCTGGTGTAACCAGACCATAATCACTGTGTGTTCCCAGTTTAACCAATCGCCGTTGCTACAACTGTTTTGATTGCCTCATCTAGCTCTACCCCCGTTTAGGTTTGACTTCAACGTCATCGCACCAACCCACCCTGATTGGTCTGCCAGCAGGCTGTGTGGACGTTAAAGCAAGCAGGGTTTTCAGACTGTAACCTCAGGGAAATAAACTCAGCTGAGAGTACTAGTACTTGTACCAGGATAGGAGCGTCCTGCTGCTCTTGGGATTTTAATTGGCAGCTGGCTGGTCATGTATTCTTAACCCTATTACTGTATCCAAATTATATTTAGCCATTATTCACCTTCAGTCTGTCCTCTGTAATAGATTTTGATGCTGTAAACATCAGATTCTTCAGTGGGGTTTTACCTCTGTGTGTGTGTGTGTGTGTGTGTGTGTGTTTGTGCGTGCATGTACAGTGTATTTTCCAGTTCTAGTGAAGTGTTAAACTCATTTTCCATGGCTACGAAGGTGAAGTGTGAGGGCTAATGCGTGAATGCACATAATTAACACATTTCATTCCACTGTATGTGTGTATGTGTTTAAATGATTCTGGTGGGTCATTATCTTTTCAATGGAAGGCCGGGTGCACTCATCACCGAGATAATTATATAATTGAAAACAGAAAAATAACTTGTCTATTTTTAGTCACAAAAATAAAATGGCAAAAAGTATACTTTATTGCGGTAGCAAAATCAGTTTTCTGTCCTCAAACCTCTGTCACTATGACACGTGACAATGTGTGTGCGTTGGGATTCCATTCCACATGTATTTATAGATTTATAATCGTATTACATAACCTTTTTCTTCCCTAACTGCTTCACCATGTGGTGTTTCTAGCTGTTTCAAAATGTTAAATCTCCTGGACAGACTTCTGCTTTGATTTTACACCTTTTGATATTTGGATGTCTTGTTACACAGTAAGTTAAATATACTTGTGTGTGCATACTGTTTTTGTGTTTTGGACTTTATAATTTGGCTTACGCCATGCAATTTGTATATATTAAGGTTTTTGTCATGTTGGTTTTTGTTTAATTCTTTGATGGTGTTTGGATTTATAACTTGCATTATTGTTACTATTGCTTTACATTTCACAACATCGAAATTTGATCAGAAGCAAAACTTACTAGTGTGGTGGTCAGGTGGTCAACGGCTTCTTCTTAGAAGGTCATGGGTCAAATGGGAGTGATCTCTTTCAGGAACATATCTATCATTTTAATTTTGTGGACACTTTTATGCATCCTTCAAGGAGCAGGATTGATGTAGGTCAGCTCTGGGGCTCCTGTGGCCCGTCTGGCTGGAGGTCAAACAGCAGTATGCTTATAGCCTGTCCTCTGTTGTTCTAGAATAGGGTTAGCACCGCTACCTTACTCATTCAGACTCAGTCTATTCTCACAGAGCCAGCCGTTACGTGGCGTAAAGTCTGGGACACAGTGCTGGCTAGCAGCTTCAAGATCCGCCTACTTGACAGGAGAGGGCTTTTGATTGACATGCACGACGACCAACTGTGTAACTCAGTGTCCAAGTCGGATGTTAGTCTCGCACAGAGGAGTTTGTTGGGGAAAGGAACGACATGAAAAGTGCTTATACAGGGATATGCATCAGACGTGACATGCTAATGAACAGAAAGGGCTGAGAATAGACTTGCCTGTAAACTAGGGATGGCACGATACAGTTTTTTCAGTCCCGATACCGATACAGATACCGGCACTTTGGGTATTGGCCGATACAGAGTACCGATCCGATTCCAGTGTTAAATAAAGTTTTAAGTAAATTAAGTTTTAAGTTAAGTTGCAAAGTAAATGATAGCCAATCTCTATTTTAGGACTTAGATGCATTTTATAAACCCACTGCTGATAGTAGGGCCTGGGTAGGTTAGACGTGGCTGATGCTTGACAGTAGACCTACTCGTGTAAATTCATTTAATTGGATCAGCCTCATGAATCGGTTACAACTGTCCACTTGTCACCGATACCGATTTCCGATCTCAGTATCGTATCGTTGCCATGCTTACTGTAAACGGGCATAGATGTATTAGTCTCCCGTCCTGACACCTCTGTGGTGGTTGTCCCTCCGACAGCGACGGCTGGGCAGACCGCTACGACGTCACCGACGGATACGTCAGGGAGGCGGCAGGGGGCATCACCATCAAGCTCCAGTCCGCGGACGTCAAGTGGTTCGACGACTACTACCTGAAGCTGCGGCCGGACAACAACCACCGAAACCCCTGGTTCCCAGAGTTCTGGCAGCACCGCTTCCACTGCCGCCTGAAAGGACACCCACAGGAGAACGTCAAGTACAACCGCACCTGCAACAGTAAGTGGAGCGGCAATCATAAAGATTCCTATAACATAAATACATAAATAGACACAGAGTAAGAACATTACAAAAGCTTTTCTGGAAAACATAAAGTCAGTTTGTTTTTAAAGCATAAACTCATTAATAACCACAACTTATTTGCTAATAAAATTACACAGGAAAGTCAAAAGAATACTATTTCCAATAATTTAACAGACACTAAAGGCAACTTACCAGGAGGACAATGACAGGCATTTGGGTTGAAGGTGGAGTCAGTGGTTGTTTTTGACAAATTCTGTGAAAAGCTCACAGTCTGTTCTGTGCGTTAAAAAAATAATTTGGTGTTTCTACACGGCCCAGGTCTGTAAAGGCCGACGCCCACTGGATGTGAATTTCAGCGGTGTGTCAAGGACATTGTCAAGGACATGTCGTCAAGGACATGTTAATGCCTAGCTTGTCCTGCCCGTCGTTGTACATGTTTATGAACATATTAAACATGTAACATATACCGGGGCATTATATCAGCTTGAAGACACGTTGTAAGCCTCTGTAAGTTATTCCTGTGTAAAACATGATATTATTATAATATGTATTTCAATGTAACACACGCATCTTAATAAAATGTGCATGCTGCTATACCTGTTGCAGCAGATAATGTACACGGATTTTCCCTTTAATACATTAAGTATATTAATCACATTATATACGTACAGGCCAATGCAGACAAACACACACACATACACATTGAGATTGGTAAAAACAGGTGGTTTAATCCTGGCCAGTTATGATGTCATCTGTTATAACAGCAAGGTGAGAGAAAGAGAGAGAGAGAGAGGGGGTGAGGGAGAGGGAGAGAGAGAGGGAGAGGGGAAGAGAGGGAGAGAGATAGAGAGGGAGAGGGGGGAGAGGGAGAGGGGGGAGAGGTCTGTTCAGAGTCTCACTCATTTAGACAGAATATATTAACAGGGTGGCACACAGGAAATAAGACTTTGACACACACACTATCTATCTCTCTCTCACACACACACACACACACATACACACACACACATAGCTAGCTAAATTATTGCAGTTGTGACTCTTCTCCTTCAACCATTCATGGACTCATGCGAGCTCAAGGGCAGACACGCTAAACACCTGCTTAATGGAGGGTTGGAACTGTTGTGTTGACCTGTGTACACACACATACTGTACACACACACACACACACACACACACACAGAGGCAGAGGAAGTGCTGGTTTAGCTGGTAATGGATGCTGGAAGCAGACATCACCTCTTGTCATCTGACAGAGAGCATACAGTGGACCTGCTTAAAGACAAGACCAGACACTGTTTACACACTGACCTTTTGCTACACACACACCAGTCACCAGACACTCTGAGTGCATGTGTGTGTTGTGCGTGTGTACTGTATGTGTGCGCACCTGAGCTCATACTGTATTGATCTTTGCAATAGTATGGAACACTAAATAATTTAGGTGGACCCGTTTCATGTGTGCTTGTGTGCGTGCACGTGTGCGCGTGTGTGTGTGTGTGTGTGTGTGTGTGTGTGTGTGTAAACAGCTGTGTCTGCCTTGGTGCACATTGGAATCAGGGTTCCACAAAGGTGGCACTCTTTTCTCCAAGAGGAGAACAAAGAAAGGTATTCCCAGCTAAACACATGCTGGCCGCCAGTTGTAATGACACATAATAGCCTCAGCCTCATCTGCTAGAGATGACTAATGTCGTGGATTGGAAGATAAACTATAGGAGATAAACAGGCTGACTTTTCACTCATTGTACTGCATTCAATTCACTGCTGGTGGAACATTAAAGACAACACATGCCAAGTCATTGTTATGGCTGCTTTATCCCTGTTGTACACCTTGGGATGTTGTAACACACGTTCAGCCTCAGTCAATGTGACCGCGCTGGTGAGAAATGACAAACTATTCCTGGCTTTAGGTTGTAACAGCATCTCCCAGTAGAAGCAGTAAAGGACCAGGTCTGAGCTAGCCGCAAGCAGTAAGTGATAGCCGCCCTGGCTGTGCACATACCCCAGCCTATGAGCATGTAGACTGGCAGGTGGTTGGAGTAGCCATGGATGACCCTGAGCAGAGTATGGAGGTACAAGCCCTCCACCAACAGCCAGAAGAAGTTAGCCATGATGAAGTAGTTGAAGAAGACCAGACTGATCTTACAGCCCACCTGAGAGGAACACACAGCGATGACATACAGTACATGTTTGTTATTGTATGAGAGTGTGAGTGAGTCTCTTGTATCTTGTGTGCCTGTGTTATCCAGGACATGGAGCTCTCAGTTAGCTCGCTAGCTGCTAAATGGGCTCCCACCATTGACGTATAATAAGGCTCCCTAAGCATAGGAGATCAGTGCCAGATCCTCCAATAGGAGGCAGCTCTGCCAGATAGCAGCAGCACTAAGGCCACATTAATTAAGATGGAGGCCATGCCAGGCCTAACACAAGCGCACGCTGTATGTCTTAGCATGTGAGTACTCTCTCTGTCCCTCTGCCCCGATTATTAATTAATGCCTGAGATCTTCACTCCATATCTGTGTGGATGTGGGTTCAGATCGAAGTAAGAAAATACTGTGATTTCTTCCACTTAGACTTTAATATAGCCATTTCAGAGCTAGTTTAAAGAGGGATTCCTTGATTTAAATAGTTGCCTTAGACATAGCCCCAGTTTATTTGGAAGCACTCAACTCCGGAATGCCAAAGTTGTGTTTCTAAAGGACTAATTTTCACGGTTCTGAGGATGTTATACACAATAGAGGCCTAATCTGATCTGGATTTCAGCACCGTGATACCATTGTTATTGGTTGAGAACAGTAAGATAATATATACCTATTCAAATACGATGTGTTGTTATAAGTAAAACAATATGAGCGAGACAGAGAGACAGCAATCTCCTCCTACTAGATGACGTTGTCCAGTAGTGTGTTTGTTTCTCACCAGCGACGGCTGGATGCTGCAGTCTGCATGCTCGCTGTGGGAGAAGAGGATGGCATCTTTGGTCAGCACAGCCACGGCACGCAGGATATACGACACAAACAAGTTCAGATGGATGTAGTTACGCGTGCAGCGGAGCCTTCTGGAAGGACACAGACATACATATATAATGTACACGTGTTCACACAGCATACAGTATGCCTAAAGGCATCTACAAGGTCAGAACTATACGAATAGAGAATTAACATTAACGCAAACGCATACGCAAATGTATGTGTGCGCGCGCACACACACACACACGCACACACACATACACACACACAGTAAAAGGTGTGATGACATTGTTGCTTCGGTCGAACAAGACGTTCCCTTCCCCTTGAAACAGCTGAACCAACGCTAACTGGCTTAGCCTTTGTCACAGCAGGAGCAAGCCCACGCCCAAGTTGAAATAAATATATTGATCTTAAGATTTAGATATTATACCAATAAACACTTAGGGTTATGGTTAGAGTAGACTAAAATAACCAGTAATACAAAGACAAGTGTGCTATGTTTTCAAACTTGGCAGCACACCCTATCAAACCTGTGCACACAGTGGCACGCGGTCCTTTCGCCGAACACACCTTTAAAGACGATCTGCCAGCGATTCATCGGTTTGAGTTGAGTTGAGGTACAGATTGTTACTTTAAGAAAGTGTTTATAAACTCTGTCATGCTAGGAATGAGCTGAAGGATGGTGGATCTAAACACACTGATAGCATCCATTCTCTGAGTGTGTGTTTGAATACAAGCCAAGCTTGTGCAATATTTATCGCTGACCCAGACCCAACACACAAAACAAACGTTTTACACCAAATGCACTTTGTGCACATGCATGTATGTGTGTGTGTGTGTGTGTGTGTGTGTGTGTGTGTGTGTGTGTGTGTGTGTACCTGAACAGACAAAGGATTGATGCACTGGTCAGGAGAGCGATCAGAGACAGGCTGTGGCCCAGAGTGTATAGGATCTTCACCACCCTATAGAAGACTAGCTACACAGATACACACACACGCATACACACAAACACACACGCACACACGCACACACAAACATACACACGCAAACATACACACAAGCTGTTTATAGAGCACTGGTGTTCTACTTTGGATGTCCCACATCTTAGACTTTTCCATACAGTATATACAGCAATGAGTAGACCCATAATAATGTACAGTAGTAAACAAAGCACAACCTTAAAACCATACAATATGCGATAAAAGTAGACAAAGGTTTTAATTTAACTGAGTTTATAAATAGTATAATGGTCCAATTTAATGACTACGAAACCTGTATTAAACACTGAATTTTGACTATATTCATTGTTCTTCCATTTTATGTCATACTTTTTACACAAACCCATCTGGTTTGTTTATTGTTTTATTAGTGTTTATTATTATTATTATTATTATTATTAGCTTGCGTATTGGAGTCCAGCCATCATCTTTGCCGTACATCACAGAACACAGTGACATTTTGTCAAACATGCTGAAATATCACAACCAGAGTGAAGCGATATTGCAAGGGAAGAGCCCTCAACAACATGTCCTCCAGTTTGGGGAGTCATTAGTTTCCAACACAGCGAGGGATTCCCACAGCCCCCAAATGTACAACATAATGCACACACACACACGCACGCACTCACACACACGCACGCACGCACTCACACACACGCGCACACAAAACAACAAATTACATTGACTGCATGTTCCCGGTTGCTTGTGTAATGGCGAGTTAATACGAGCGAGCAGGCTGCTTCCTTAGAATGCCATGGTTAAGAAGCACAGGGCTCTTGAGAGTTGAGACTGTCTGGTAGTAGGACCCCCGATGCAACAGAGCATACACTGCAAGTCTTCTTGCCCTCTTAGACCTGACAGTGGCTGACAACACTACTGCGTTGCTGCGCGCCTGCGCTGGTGTGTGTGTGCGTGTGTGTGTGTGTCTACAATCTGATGAGAACACACATACACACACACCTTTCTTCATCTCTAAACAACATTCCATGTGCTTGAAACGGCACTCATCTGGACACACACGTGATGTACACACACACACACACACACACACACACACACACACTCGCGCGCACGGACACGCACATGCACACATACCAGGGAGTACAGAGACATTAGGACACATATCCTTGCATGACAAATTAATTCCTTAGGCTAAAATTGTTTAACATTCGTTCTAATTATAAATGTTCTCTTGGCTCTCTCTCTCCATCTGTATTGTGAACACACACATGCACGCAAGCACACACACACACACACACACACACACACACACACGCACACACACACACATGCACGCACACGCACACAGACACAAACATACACACGCACACACACAGCCTTCTATGTCCATTAGAGATTTCCATCCAGAATATGCAGTCTTGACAGAAGTCTATAGACACATGCAGGTTCCCTGCTTTGGGGCAGGCTATCCGCTAACATCTGACAGAAGGTTTGGGTTAAAGCGTGCATTTATGGCAATGTGTAGTGGGTAGGTGGGGGAAGATGGGAGGGGACTGCCTGTCTGTCTGTCTGTCTGTGTGCCTGTCTGTCTACCATCCAGATGTGTTGAGAGAAACTCTTCTCCAGATGGAAAACGTCTGTCTCATTAACGTGAACCGCACCTGAGTCTGGACAGCCTCACACACTGCTCTGTGTGTGTGTGTGTGTGTGTGTGTGTGTGTGTGTGAAAAGCAATTGGATGGAGAACAGTGGCAAGGTGTATAGACCAGATGAGAACATGCGCACACACACACACACACACACACACAAAAGTTCCCTTAATTTTGTTAGGCCGTGCCAACTCCCTCCCACACACGTGCACATAGTAAAGTGCATGTGTGCGCGCACACACACACACACACAGTATATAACTAATTCACAAATAACATTTCGAAACGGTATTTCTTCCTTCCTTCCTTCCTTCATTCCTTCCTTCCTATCTCTCTCATATGGTTGTGATTCATTCTGGAAAGCACACTCAAAAGTGGGCATGAGTGGTCTCACAGCTAGAAACAATAATTATGGCATGTTAGTTAGCTGCATGTTAATACAGATGGCAGTTTAGTGCTCAATATGAATGAGATGCTGTTGAAGGTCATAAGGTTATTGGAAATAGAAGCAATAAAGAGGCAGGACACCGCCACCCTATGCTCCACACCAAGGTTGAATGTTACCACTCCCCGACACAGACCCTCCTCAACATGGTCACATACACATTTAGCAGAAATGTTTGAATTCATTTTAGTTTAGAAATTAAATTAACTTGAATAACACAGCCGCGCACACAGTGACAAACACTAGCAGTCAACTACTATTGTTACTTCAAAAACACACATGAACACACGTGTAATGCGGGCTCAGTAAAGCCCTGACAAAACCTACAGTCGCTTCACCCATCATTCAACCTGAACATTGAGAAAAATAGAGAGCAAGTGAGCAAGAGAGAAAGAGAGAGAGAGAGAGAGAGAGAGAGAGAGAGAGAGAGAGAGACAAAGAGATAGATAGAGGCAGACAGATATAGTTCAGATAGTTCTTATAATTTCAGAAAGTAGCACATACTGTATTCACATATTCTACATGTATCATTTGTTCACGGTTCAAAAAACAAAACCACAAGATACACTTCCTGTGGTATGGCTTCCGTTTCGCTCGACAGGACACACAGATGCTTACTAGAGATTCTGCTGAGCCATGCCTACTGAGACAGGCAGACAGACAGAAAGACAGACAGACAGTAGAACTGAGCTTAGCAGTTTGCTTAAGTTAGTAGTTAGCCCCACTGATGTCTTTTAACATTATCAGTGGCTGGTGATGGGCACTCCAGTCACCATACAGTAAAATACTTTCCACAGTAGCGTCCTTGACTCTCATGACAGGTGAGTCTGGTGTTCTGATACTATCTGTACGTAGCCTAGGTGACAGTCGTCCAAGTCAAGCCATCCAAAAGGCACCTCATTACCACATAACCTTGCAGAAACATGCTCGACAATTCAGTGGTACTTGCTCTATATTCTACAGTGTCACAGTAAAAAGCCTACCATAGGTCTTCAACAGGGGATCCGGGACCCCTAAGGGGTCCTTAGAGGCACTGCAGGGGGTCCTCCAAATTATTTGATCCCAAACTTATGTTCTTCCAAAAATTAAAACGTCAGAAAATATACGTTATCATAAATAGAATCTGTAAATATAGAAATCTGTCAATTATTTTAATGGCTTAGTTAGTGGTGTACATTCATACATTGCACTATAGTCCGCCCTACAAATCATTGTTGGCCCGGCAACTAAATATTTTCTACCATATGTGATAGTGCGTGTTTCATGTTTCTATCAGCCAAGGGGTCCACGGGCCGAAAACTGTTGAAGACCTCTGATCTATACCATTCATCTCACTTGAGATGGGCATTGTATTGTGTTAGAAACTCACACAGAACCTAAACATGTGACCATGTACTGTGAATGGTGACATTCACCACACTGTCTTGAGACAATGGAAAAACTCTTGAAGGACAGGTGGTGAAACGCTGCCCTGCTCCCGTCATCTCTTCATCCCCCCACCCACCAGGCCTCAATGCTGTCACACTGCTGACATGCAGACCAGACATGTATCAACACTGTTACGGCACAATGAAAGCTATTTTCCATTACACACGTCATCCATTGAGCCATGCACACTAAGGAAACTGTACTTGATAACGCTATACATGTCTTTCTCATTTATTAAAGACTATAGAGCCATGTGTGATTAAAATTTTCCCTATTGTCATCATAAAGCACTATTAAACCAACAATGATTTTCTTCTACTGAAAAGCACTGTTTATATAATATAGCTACTGTAATGTCTGACAAAGTTCTTACCTTGGAAACCAAAGACGGTTGTTAACCGTTAAGTCACTGAGCCATAATGCTGGTTAGGTAAAAATTATTCAGCATTACAAAGAATTAGTTCCCTGAAACAGTGTTATCTTTATACAGTAGTACCTTCTTTATTAACCTTTGATAACATGAAAGCTTATTGCTTCATAAGGTTTCAATAAAAAACATTCATGTTCATTGTAAGGCGTAATTGTTTGATCAAAGCAGAGCAATGCTGTGCAGCTTACATGGCAATTACTAACTGTTTACTGACATTAAGAAAAAAATCCATTACTTGTCAGTATAAAAGAAATTATTTAGTTGTTTTGGTATTTTTATAGGCCACGTTCACAATAACAAATGGAAAGTGCAAAATCCATCTTGTAATATAAAAGTTTGTTTGTTTATAAATATTTAGAAAAACAAGCATTTTAAAGGGGTTTTTGTGTGCAAACTATTTGTGATTACAGTCTCTTGAGACACACACACACACACACACACGCGCGCACACACACATGCGCATGCACACACACACGCGCACACACACACGCAGCAGCTTTAAGACCTAGTACAAACGATTGTGTTTTTCTGTTCAGGTATTCAGACATTATGTCTTAGTCAGTTTGTGTGTACATGTTCATTAGTTTTGTTATACTTTTATTCCCCTTGTGTCCACCTCCCCTCAAGAGGGTATATCTCCTCTTGCCAGGCCGTGGTTGCAAAAAAGAACATGTTCTTCGCCTGGTTAAATAAAGGTTAAATAAAACAAAAATAAAATAAACACAAACCAGGACAATGGAGGATCAGGGTATTATGGTACAGACCTTGTAAGGTTCATTGGAGTCATCTGGCCAACAGGTGGCAGCATAGCTCGGGTAGACAACTGTCCACCCCTCCTCTGTACAGTTCCTGTTGATGTTACCTGGCAGAGAGGGGGAGACAGAGAAACAGTCCATCACTATCTCTATACTTACATATACATACATACATACATACACTTCAAAACAGTTTGAAGACATACAGCAGCAACAATATTGTGGAAGTAGACAGCAAGATAGGCTACAATAGCAGAAAACCAGAGTCTGTCAGCTGAGAGCATTCTTGGAGTCGTAGGAATAAAGGTGAAGCTCACCGTCTATTCTGAATAGGTGTTTTAGGGTAGAGGGACATGACTGGTTTCTGACCTCTCCTATCGCTGCACCTGTCCAACATGAGATGCTGTCCCACATACCTTGACAGCCTGCGCGCACACACACACGCACACACACACACACACACACACACACACACACACACACACACACACACACACACACACACAGAGACATGAGACACACACAGTCAGGTACACACTCACACAGACCAGTGGCAGTAAACACAGACAGAATAAACACAAGCTGTAAAAGCTTTCCTATTTTATTGTTACATACCCACACATATCTATACACTTGTTATGTGTTTCCGGACTTACAAGCAAGAGGGGCTGATAAATGATTGACACATTCAACCTTCAAACACACACACACACACACACACACACACACACACACACACACACACACACAGCGGTATACAGCTGTATAGTCCAAACTGATCCATTACAGCTATAGTCAGTAAAAAGCAAGACTGCAAAAACATTTGTGCTTTCTCTGCCTTTTCCAGAAGTGTGTGTGCGTACCTGAGGTGTACAGAGGTTGGTTTTTTAGGAGAGTGTGACACTCCTGTTCAGCTTGCTGCAACTCCCAGTGCAACTGACACACCGGAATCCGGCAATAGGCCTGTGCAGACAGTACACATGAAGTCAATTGGGAAGTGACACCACCAATAACATCACCAGTAGTCTAACGAGCAAATGACCATTGTGTTTACTGGTTCTCAGTAGCTTGGTTCAAAGAGGATGTAGAATATGATCTAAGCCTATATTGTGAGTATATACTGTAGTATGATCTCCCTGTATTGTATATGATAGGCCTAAACCATCTGATTTATACATCCCTGAAGAAAACTCTACATTTTCTAAGTCTTAGAAATGATCACTTAGTTTTTGCTTGGTCTAATAACAATAACAACCCTGAGAGAATGATCTTTTTAGGACGACAACCACCAAACTTTTTATGACCTCAGAGAAATAACAAAAAATTATAATAAAAGCCAAGATACTAATATAAAACATACTGTATATAAACATAAACATACTTACTCAATTAGAAAAAGTATACTGTATACACAAATATTTCCACATCTTGAAATATTGTCTTCTCTCTGCACACCAATGCTTATTATTTTATTTTTATTTTATTGTGCCAGAACATAGAACATAGATGATCTCTGGGAATCCAACGGTAAGCATATAAGTGCACATTAAGTGTCATGGTATGGTAACTAAGGGTTACGCTAAAACAAGCCACAACAGAGAGAAGGAGACACAATCCACTCAGATCAAAACACACTTAAACAATATTATTCAGCATGTCAGCCGGGCCGTATTGATAGCATGCGTGTGTGTGTGTGTGTGTATACAAGAGCAGCTGGGAGGTCTGTTTACACTGGGATATATTGCCTCACTCAGTTGCATTTTTAAATGTGTCACTGTGTTTATACCTCTATGTTGTGCGTGCGGGCATGCGCGCACACACACACACACACACACACACACACGCACGCACAAGCACACACACGCACATTCTGTGCATACATGTTTGAATGATTAAACTGTACACGCATGTAAAAACATAAGCTGCTCACATACATTTACGCATACACTTATGAAAACATTGAATCACACACACACACACAATGCAGGACTTAAATACCCTGAGACATCCATCCAGTCATCTGAGATTATAACCAATCACCCTGTCACTGCTGCTGACCAATCATATATCAGCTCACCACTTTAATAAAATATGTATTTCACTTGCTAATGACGTTTGGGGTCCCTTGCTGGAGCTGCTGCCCCTGCAACCCGACTCCGGATAAGCGGGAGAAGATGGATGTACAGCACTCAATCAATCCAAGATTAACCCATCAAAACAATGACCAATATGACCAAAGTTAATTAAAAAAAATATCATACAATAACACACAAAGCCTTGTGAGTTGTGATATCAACTTGATCTCACAAGCTTCAGTTTGATTTAATTTTCCCTATGATTATGACATCAACATAACATACATTCTGCTGATTGATATTCCCATCATTAAAAGCAAAGTACATGTAACGTTCAATATTAATTGCGTAAGGACTTTAACCAGAAGGCGTTGTCGGCTCACGTCGTCCTTTGTCTGTGTGACGGAGATCGTCCGTCCCCCTCGGGGAATCGAACCCAGATCCCACGCAGAGAGTGGACGCTCCTACAAGGCAGGCCAAAAACCCATGGGCCCTGGCCTGCGTCGCCAGAGCGTCCTATGAGGTGTCGGAGAGTGAGGATTAACACCGCACAGCTACCTGCTGGCCACCGTTACATCTGCAACTACTGGAACATTGGGATAGACTTTCTTCTCTCCTTCAACACATTTTTTTAAACATTAAGATCTACCTCAATTCTCCTATCTGCACGAAATCATCCTACAGTAGTTGAACATTCAGGTTTTGGAGCTAATCTAACACCTATTTCTGGTAGGTAAGAAATGTCAAGCTACTTAAGCTTTGTATAACCAAATAGTATGATGTATGTAAATCAACAGGATTTTGCCTACAATAGTCTGTCATTGAATACTGCGTGTTGGTTACGATTTACGTTATACACCTGTTCCCCATCAGCACTCTAACTAATATCGCATGCTCTGATTGGTGAAGATTGAAGGTATGTGGTAGTCCAATCATGTTGAAGGATCAACATAATGAATTAGCACCGCATTAGGACAAATGCTTTAGAATAGAGGAGACCCAGACTGATAGTCACATAGCCTATATCAACGTGACTGTTTCTGTGGATTACGATGCAAACAATAATATAATACCATACATAGTATGTATAAAATAGATTACAAAAAAAGAGTCTGGTTGTTCCAGTCAATATTTCCTGCGTGTTCCATGTTTCTGCTCCAGTCCTAGATTTCTGTCTACCCCATTGATTTGATTGTTGGTTTCACTTGTTTACCTATGTTTTTAAACCCTTGTGTTTCCTCTGTTTGTTGTTTGTGTAATGGATGTGTTCTGGTTACTTGTAGGGTTTATTTGTTTTTTCCCAAGGTTCTGCGCTGTACCATGCGCTTATGCTGCATTCAAGCATACCTCGGAACTTGGAACTTCCGACTTCCGACATGGAAAAATAATACAAATGAATGAATATTACTGTACAAGTTTTATATTTTTTCTTTGTAAAACACATCGAAATGCAATGTGAGATTAAGTTATATTAATGAATATACATACAATTTGATGTGTAAAGCATTATTAACCATGTTGGAAGTAGGAACCGAGTTCAGAGGTATTCTCGAATGCAGCATTACATTGACATGACTAAAGGTCATGACCTCAGTATGCACTCTGAGAATATCCAGCAGCATATCGTGACACATTTCTTGGTTTAATATAAGTCACGTCTACTGATCACTGTCGTTGATTTTGATTCATGCGTCTGCCCTGCTTCTCATAACATAATTATAAATAAAGAGCATCAAGGGTCAAAGGTTAACCCGCCTGACCTCAATTAATCCTCTGCTGTGTAATGACAAGCTGTCAATCAATCTGTGTGAGCTGATGTAACATAAACACATACTGTATACATATGTACTGTATTGCATGCATGGATGCACGCACTTGCACAGTCACTCACACACACGCACACACCCACACACACACACACACAGTACAGAAAAAAACGTGTGTCCACTATGCAGCAGATGGGAAATGTTCCAGACTAAACTAAAAAAGGTCCCCTCCTAATCCAGACATCATTAATTATAAGCGTACAGTGTAGCTCAGGTGTCACGGTGTCAGCCATCTGACTAGCTGATGTTGTGCTGCTATCACACACAAAAACACACACACGTCCAGCATACATGAAGATCAGAGCAGGCGTGTGCTAATTAAAGGTGTCTAATCCTTCACACTCACTTAATAATCTATTTGATATTTGATATGATGCCCTCATGGAGGCGCTATACAGTGCCCCTAGAGCAAGACCTTGTACAAAAGGTCTTCATATCAAACAATCCCAAAACGCCAATTCTAGCTCAGCTACTGACATGGTTAACTACCGTGTTGTCTAACAGTAATATTATTTAAAGTTCAAGTCTATCCAACAAGGTTTCTGTTCATGCTGGTCAAAGCTGAAGTAAGATAACAATAATTACCTGTGTTGGTTTTATGTGATGTGATTTGGCCTTTTTAGCAGTAATCTAATAACTAAAGTGATGTCTGACTGCAGCATTAGTTGTGTTAAGGGTTTATGTAACAAAATGTATATTTAACAGACAATGAAATCTGACATTCAGAGCAATGGGACAGTGCAGAACATAACATAAGGAAGTAAAGATAAGACAGAAAACAATTATTCTGAGTGGTAGTTGTCTTTGTCCTGCAAACTCTAGATTCATTTCTCATAAAGACCTGAATGGTCAAACCTCCCCATTAGCCTAGTCACCTAATGACCTGCTACTACTGTTAAACTTTGGTATACTGCCAATGCCATTCTGCATACTGTTCATAAAATGTATAACAACATATAGAACTTTTACACAGTTATACATGTGTACTGTATATAGTAACTATATATTATTCTACTTATACACATTGTCATATTTATATTGATATTCATACGATACACACTTTTGCACTCTCATGTTAGGTGTGTATACATGGTTTACAGTATTACCTGTGTTATTGTTTGTTGCTGAGCTAACGTCAACTGTTACAGTAGCCACATACTGTAACATACTGTAGTTAGCTCAGCTCAGAGGTTAATAAAGTGTTACAGTATCTTAAGAGGTTTACCCATCTCTGCTTGGCACTCAAGATTGCAATATACATGTTGTATAGTGTAGCACTGTGAAAGATTAACCCTAGTCATATTGACTTTATAGTATTACTTTTTAACGGAGGCGAATGGATTTCTTTGTATATTATGGTCAATCTGAGTTTGATTACTGGGAACTGTAATCTTTGTTCACGATTACAAGGCTAGATGTTACTGTGATACTAAGCGCAGCAAACATCTCCATTTTGGCCTCAGACAAGAGATCAGGATTATTTTAAGTATTGGCATTTCTCTATGGGTAAAAGGCCAGGACAATATGATTAATCATTAGTCATGACTAGTGTTGGAACAAGGGATTAGAAAGATGCATTTAGAACCGCAAAAACATTAATATTGTGTGGTGATATGCTGATAAACTGTACTTGGAAACACTAATATTTACAACATTTTCCCAAAAGCTGACAGACCTAGGCTGATAATGAGCATTTCGCTGTTAGAACAAAAGGCACACAATTGATTTTGTGGTGATTGCTTTTTCAGAATTTGAACAATTTCCATAAATGAAACTTTTTGGCATTACATATTGCCTTAATATGAATAGAGACACGCTGCAGTCTAACTGTGATAAGAAACAGATTATATTTTTAGCCAGCCTTAAAGATGCCCTGTCCCTAATACAGCATGTCTTGTATACAGATGCCTTCTTTTTGCCACACTAGACACATTCTGGGAAGATGTGTTCAGGGCCTGTCGTCAGCTTCTTCTGTTTATGTAGTTTACTGTGTCCTTAATACCCGTATTGCGTCAAAGGCTCTGACGCACACAAATGTGTTGTCTCTACCTTCCCTTGTATTGCTGAACACACGTGCTTCTCATTTGGAAACAACATTTTTTTCCTTTACGGTTTGATGAATCATATTAGGACAACGTTTATGGATTTCTTGACTAAAACTGGTCACTTCCAATGAGAACATTGTAACACAAATAACCTGCTGCCAGCTCAGCCAATCAGATGCATGCATTTAACCATTGAAACACATAAGTAGATCAAGCTAAGTAACAATGCTGAAAGGTTCAATAACACGCCCTCTTTGCTGATGACATGCTACCGTCAGTCTAAAAGGTAGACGCTCTCTCTGTGGCCCTGGAGATACTGTGAGTCAATAGCCTTTCAACAATTTACACACACACACGTATGCACACACACACACACACACACACACATTTGATGACTGCACCAAAAACAAATACAGGCTTGGGCACCCCACACATGCAGACCCATTCACACAGCTGACCTATTTCTTTCATGATTATGAAAGGGGGGAATGCAATATTGTGAAATGTGTCTCGCCCAGCAGATAGAAAATGGGCAAGGCACTGAAATACCTTAGTGAAATCAGACTATATACAATCAGCATCACAACTATAAACACTTTCTATCACTTAATTCTCCTATCTCCTATAACATCATGTAATGCAATGAACCTTTTACCACAAACAGCACCTCTTTCTATACTGATTCATCACTAGTGTTGCTTTAGCAGGCGTGATCCTTCTGGGGTCACAGGGATTGTTGCATTTATCGTTTATAAGTGCCCCCCACTCTAAATTCTTCATTCTATATCATTTAAGTATACAACAATATACAATACAGTGTTCACGGGAAGGATGGACCTAAGCTTTATCCCCAAGACATTGTACATGATAATGTAAGCTCCTACAGTAGAACATTTTCCCACATGTGAAACAAAGGTCCTCCATATAAAACAAAGGTAAGTAAAATGATTAACTAGATCTTATAGGCTAATCTAAATTAAATAACATAAGGGTTTATTATTATTAATTAGGCCCCAGTGTGCCTGATCTCAACAGATAGACACAGGACAGCTTCAAAGATACAGTATATGTCCAATATTACAATGATCCTCATTAAAATAATTGTTTTTCAATGGATTATTCTCTCGTGGGACCTCAAATAACAATAACGTGGAATATTTGGAAATGTTTTTTTTTCTTCATTAGTCCAAAAGCATTTGTGCTAGTTTATCTAAATAGGCTAGACTTATGCCTACTGTCAATTCATTTAAACATTTGAATTAAAAGCAACTTAGATACACCTTTTTTAAATAGGCTACATATAGTTACACTTGAATAAAAAAGTATTTTATTTGTAGGCTATCAAAAATTGGTTATTAAATAAACTGTGAACTTATTCTAGTTTTGCAATTGTTGAAACTATAGAATCCATAGAATAACTTGAAAAAGCCACTTACCGCATGGATGAGCACGAGCAGCACATAAATCCCGTGCAGCGGGGACATGGTCAGCGAGTGGAGAGCTCGACCGACACTTCTCATTCAGTGTCCCGGGACACTTCTCATTCAGGCTGCACGCCCTTCACGCCCTGCACACCGAGGGTCTGCAGGGTAACACGGCGAAAGCCACCACCAAAACGAATTATGTCAGGCCAACTTTTAAGAAAATCTGATAAAAAAAAAAAAATTTGTAAAGAAGCAGTTGGAAAACAAAACACCAAGCGTAAAACTATTTGGCTTTTGGAATGCCTTTGTAGTAGTCTAACCTAGATGGCGGCGAACCACCCGACGATTTTTTTAAGGAGCTGATTGGAAAGCGGGTCTTCGTCACGTCTCACGTTAGGAGAAACATGGGTCTGTCTGGAACCCGGAATGGACACTAGTGATTGATAAAAACTTGGTATCAAAAATGTCAACAGCGTCCTCTTCTGGGAGAATAGTTGTTCAGCTGCAGCGGCTGAAGCACTTCATCGACAATATGATCGACCATCATCCATAAAAGTCCACTATAAGTTGTGCTACCTACCACCTAAACCAGGAGTCTGACACCTTTACTATCAAAAGAGCCATTTTTATTTATCTGTTCCCTAACTGCCGGGACAGTAAGGAAAGGGCAGACGGGACAATGAAATGGTGCTGGGGGGATATATATATTTATGATGCACTTAATTGCCAATTTCTGGTGACCTGAAAACAGAATATACCAAATACTAGCCTATACCCAGCTATTGCACTCACAATCAGTTCTATATGATGATTGTCAAAGCCACAGCCACTGAGGCTCAGGAGCCGCATGTTGCAGACCTCTGACCTAAACAAAACTATCTTTCATTGCCTTACGTAAAACTGAAAATTAAATAACAGACGTTATAATAAAAAACTATACAATTTTTTATGTGAGAAAAATTATAAAACATTCGTAAAGATTGAGAAATAGGTCTAGCCTAGATGAGCCCATGAAAAAAGAAAACACTTGGGAAGTTTGTCAAATGGAAACATCTGGTGGCAGATCTTTTTCGCTTGTCACGTCATTAAGTGCTTTTATAGATCAGGCTACAAGAGGTCATGACATTTTAAGGCTGGTCTATTAACGTCCGTCTGCCTGATGATGGGCAGAAATATAGACAGACAGACTGATAACAAAACAAGTGGTGAGTGAAAATGAGATGGAATGAAAGGGAGAGATGGAGAGGAAGGAACGAGATAATCAAGAGACTGGCAATGAGACAAAGATGAGTGAGCATGGCATGATCAGAGGGAAAACCCAATCCATTTGAGAAATTTACAAAATAGGCCAAGTAGGCCTACTGCAGAATAAGATGTTGACAGGTCTTACCCAGTTGCGTGGTCTTCGACAGACACAGAGACATGGTTGGAAGCCGTGACAAACATATTCTTTCCAGGCTCCTCTAGTAGGCTATATAAATGTTTTTAATACGACTTTCAAACTTTATAACAGGTGTCAAAAATCACAGAGCCGACAGTGTCAGTTTTAGCCAATCAAAGCACTTTTTATTGCACTGTATAGTGTAACGAGGAGCCAATAGCAGGCTCTTATAAAAGTGTCATTTACTCTTTTTTAAATCATGTGTACAAAACAAGTCACGCACACTTTTACCGTACAAAATCAACACTATTTACATACAATATACATACACGCACATTGCAGACACGCGCGCAAACATACGTGCACGCACACGCGCTCATGCAGCATCTCTCCCATCCAGCCCTAAACACACAGAGGGACTCCTGCCTCACGATGTCTGGTTCAGGTTCAGCCTCATTTACGGAATGCAGATTCGCTCAGGGAATTATGTGGCCTCACAGTTCTATAAACAAAAGCCCAAACTGCTAAGCCTGAATCTAAAAGATGGTGAAGCAATTGGCAAGGTTTTTATTTGTTATTATCAGACAAAATACACTGGGACTAAAGCAGACGACAGTAAACAAAGTCAAGATCATAAAAGTGATTAAAAATGAATAATTTCCAAGAGACACTAAGCAAGACAAAACTAAAGAGGCCTCGAAAAAAAACGCAAAAACTAAATATTACATGAATGGTTAAAAATAGCCTCTCCTAGCTTCATATTTCTGACAAGCTATCCCTTTAAGCACAAATAGACTGCTTTCTTGGTTGCTATGCCAACTCTGGTGGTAACCATGGAGCTTGTCATGTTAAAAAAGGAAAAGAAAATATCTAAAAGACAACTTTGGAACACACATACATGCCTGTATAAAAGAGTAGGATTGATGGGTAATCCAGATACCCATCATCACAGTAGATAAGATAATTTTGGAATTTGAGCGAATGCTACAAAGTAAATATCTTTCTGTGCCTGTCCAGACATAAATGTCTTGATATGTATTAACATTAAATATTATAGTACCCCTGTTTTGAATAACTGAATCAACTGGCATGTTGTAAGAGCGTGTTTATCAGCATACTTCTGATAATATGGTTGCTGGATTACAAATCTGTCTTTGTTCACAATTGCAGGGAGAGCCTCGTCTCAAAAAGAGATGGCAGGATCAGTGATTCATTCAGCTGTCACTGTATTGAATGGGTTAAACAAAAAACAGGAGGACAACCGAGCAGCGTGGGCAATATATTTTCCATCATACGGACTTCCCCGCTCCCATCAAATGCGTCGCAGTGTGGACATGTGCACGTACTGCGTCTCTGAAGCGTTCCAAGGATTCGTTCAAGGATAAACTTCACGTTCAGCGTGAAGATGAAATGCAGCGTGAATCACATTGAAACTACAGAGCGTCCACGCCGACACACACAGCATGGAGAGTCGCGCAGACACACACACACACACACATGCTCACAAACATGCACGCAAACACACACAGATAAAGTACACACGCGCGCACACACATACAGACACACACACAGGGTGCAGGAGAGCTGCATATAGGGGCTACTATACCACATTGTGTTTTAGAATTCTCTCCATATAGATTATTATGTCTATATACAATATTTATAGTTTGTACAATAATCTGTTTCTAATTCGATAGTACCATAAATCAGGGATTTTGCTCTAGTTGACCAGTAAAACATGGACAGGTACAGTCTCTATTTGTCTCTCTGAAACACCCTACAGCTGTCCTTCATGCCAACTGGTTTTAGCGGCTGTTGAAACCAGACATGCCACCTTCATCCAACCCACCAATCAACCGGGCTGAAGGTGGCATGACCATCCACTGGCACATCCATCCGGTCGACCAACCGACACAGCACGACTCCAAAACAATAAATGAACGACGACAGCGATTTACACGCACGGTAGGCATTCACACGCATGCTCACTAGCTGGGACGTTCGCGCGCACACACGCACACACACGAGCGCCCGCGGTGCTGGCAGGCTACATGTTGTAAGCCACGTAGATGGGGTCCAGCTGGTCTTGGAGGAAACCGTCGCGGAGGTGCATGCGCTGCTTCTCGCCGCGTGAGTTGATGGGGATGACGCCGATGTCCGTCACCACCACCACGCCCACGATCAGGTAGTGCTCCTCCAGCACCGCCTTGGTCACCATGGGAACCAGGTCGAGGGCCTCCTGCTCCGATCCCTCCAGCTCCACCACGACCACCAGCAGGTTGGTCCAGGGGAACACAGCACTGTGGGACGCACGCACGCACCTATTAACATTTGACTTTAGCACTAGAGCATTGGAACAGTAGTAACATGTAAACATCAGAGTGATCAGTGTCTGTGTAGAACACACCAGATTGTGCATTTGCTGTTCTGGTGTTATGGGGGCAAAGCTGCTGCCAATTTCTCATGGAGCATTGATGACAGATATTGTATGTACTTATTAAAAGCAGCGTGCAGTGACCTTTAAATATTCATTAAAAGACTGGCAGAAACGCATGCAATAAATAAAAACAATATCCATAACATTTTGTGCTTGTGCAAAATCTTATTCTGACAAATCATTTCTGTAGACGATGAATCATTATGCAGTTTTGTGTGGTGGGTGTTGGCCTCTCTCCAATAGAACATTGTCAATGTAAACGTCTTATTTTAACTTTGGCACATATAGAAGAAAATGCAACAACAATTTATTCATTCCAATTCTACTACAAATCACTGCAAAAGCACCTTAGAGATGCTAGACTATTGATATATTCATTACAGAAATACACAAAATACATATGAATCACTCAACTCAACAACACATGTAATAGTATTAAGAAGTTATTAGTATTAGGTGTGGCCAAACATGAATAATATGCAGTGACCCTTGATCAAACCCAGAGCAGACGTACCACTCCATGATGCTCTTGTGCGTTCTAATGACAGAGGTCTCAATGTCGATGGGGTGGTACCTCATCCCCCGCAGCTCCATGGCCTCCTCCAGAGCCCCCACCACATACAGAGCATCATGTCTCTCTACACACACACACACACATAATATATAGCATATTAGCATTATCCACACTCACCAGCAGGTGGAGTAGACATTCAGGGAAAGAAAATGTATCTTTCACAGTGCACAGAGTACATATGGCAAAGGCTTTCTAATCTAATTTCATCTAATCCAATTTTAGAAATGATAAAATAAGAACCTAGTTAATTAATCTCTTCAAATTACATCTAACCTAATAAACCTTCTTATTGACTCTAATAAAATATTACCCATTAGCCCATTTTATTATGAACGTTGCTTCTAGACACACAGGTGACTGGTACAATGCACACGCCACGCTCACCATGTGTGCGTGCATGCGTGTGCACGTGTGCATACCTCCGCTGGCGTCGGTGAGCTCCGTGCGGCGCAGGAAGCCCAGGTAGCCTGTTCTGGCCCAGACCGTCTGGGTGTCACCGAAGCTGAGTCGGGAGCTGAAGTGGTCTGACTGGAGCACCTCCTCGCCATAGCCACTGTAGTACCCACTGCCGTTGTGAGCACTGTGAACCCATATCTGAGGAGAACAGCAGGACAGTGATGAGCAAAGGGAACAGGCATGTACAATTACATTAGTGGGACAGACAGACAGACAGACAGGCACTGTCACACACACCTCCCCTAGATGAGAGTCTCCCAGGGGGCCTTTGGTCTCTGGGTTAGCGATGATGATTCGGACTCCAGGTAGGATCTGAGAAAACCACAGTCGCCATGGTTACGTCCCTTCTATGATGCCCGTGTGACTACCGAAGCCCCAAAAATAGCCATGCATGGCCCCAGGAGGGGCTGCTTTTCCTTCCTCTGTGTGGGAGGACTCTACTTTAACTTTGTGAAAAGGTAACTCCAGGCAGGCGAAGGCACAGACATGCATTTAATCACGCCTGTCGTCTTCCGGAACAGCCCAGACTCTGACCCATATCGGCTGAGAACAGAGTGGGGAGAGAGTCGTGAATCACGGCAGGCTTGCACTGCAGCATTCTGTGTGGGAACGGTTTACTGGTCAATAGTGAGGAAAAGGTCTGCCGCTATTTCTGCCCTTTTCACTCTCCATTAGGTTTTTTTCTTATGATTTATCGCAGTGCTTCTCAGACCGGGAGAGTAGCTGGCTTACACTAGGTTTAGTTTTGAGCTCTGGTTAAAAGTAATCAGGTTTCCAAATATGCCATTGTGGTCTGGGAGTATTTATATATAAATATATTTCAAAGTGTGTCGTATAATGAGACAAAAGTGCACTCGTAAAGAATAAATCAAGAGGTGCGGCGGTTTTGGCTGCATGCTCGGTTTAAGATATACAAGAGAATAGAATCCACCATTCTTCTAACAGAATGTGTTTACACAGTGACTCGTGAATGACCTATTCAGCCACTGACAAATGTACTTATTGTAAAACAAACACACACACGCTGTACAATAACATTGCAGAGAACTCACCTTTCCAGACTCCATGAGTGGCAGACTGTGTGGAGATCCTCTCTCCACCAGCCTCACCCTGACACACACACACACACCTTGTAAGGTCAAGACGGGGAACAAAGCAAACGTGCTGAGAATGAGTGAAAGCCAGCGGTACCTATCGTGGCGCAGAGCTCTCATGTCCACGTACACAGTGGTGGGGTCCGGACCCGACGTGCCCTGTGTCACAAATGCAACGTCACCGGGATGCAGCGCAACCACACGCACACGCACACACACACATGCAGGCAGACAGACAGTTGCGTACCTGCAGGCAGATGGCCAGGTTGACCCTGCAGCCGAACGCTGTGCTGACGGAGCGGGGGTGCAGGCCCAGGTCTTTGAACAGCTTGGAGAAGGAGTGAGTCAGAGCCATCCTGGGTCTCTCCTCCGCCACCACCACACACGCACGCACACGCGACAGGTCCAGACCCCGGGCCTGGGTGGAGAGACACGGGCACAGGCAGGGTGTGAGGGATGCAGATATATATATATATATATATATATATATATATATAGAGAGAGAGAGAGAGAAAGTTTGTCTAAGGATGCAGAGTTGTTATTCAGTAGTGGATGTACAGTGAGTGGATGTAACACCGTGTGTTTACCACAAAGTACATCTCGTACTTTTCACCATACATTCCCACCTCACAGTCTCCATGGAGACCAAAAGAAAGCTAATCACTCAAAATAAACTCGCCGTTCAATCACGGACCAATCGCATCAGGACCTGTCCGCTGCTCACCAATAAGCTGTCACCGCAGGGCTCGGGGGCGGGAGACGAGGGGGCCTTCTGAGTCAATTTCAAGTGTATTATTAGCAGGCACAGCCGTGAGAGAGAGAGAGAGTGTGACGACTTCTGCCCACTTCATGGTTGGGTCAGAATCTACCTGCTCAAGTGTGATATCCATACAAGCTGCTGTTGTTGCCTGTGGCTGGGAATATGGCTGGGAAACCGACAAATAAACGCTCAAATCAGCTTGAATTCTGGTCTTTTTGTTGTTGTAGTTTTCAAGTAATTTATATTTTTTATTATGTAAAAATATGTATTGTGTGACTAGTACTATGTGACAGTTTATTACTTTGAGCTGTTGTTCTGGTCAGAATTATATTTGTGTGATCTGGTTAGCATTGATGATGTATTGTAGAAAAGCCCTAATAGAATCTGACACTGCGTTAAGATAGCTTGTTAACAGGCTCCGCCCACCTTAAGTGCCTCAGTCTGTAGTCCGAGGCCCTTGGTGCAGAGCTCCATGACACTGTAGGAGCAGAAGGTGTCTCGAACCTTGAGCTGGCTGACGGCCAGCAGCCACAGGGCGGGGTTGGTCTCCAGCTCTACCGGCGGAATCAGGATGGACTGGTGGCCCGAATACACACTGGACATACCAGAGAAAGAAATATATGATACAACACTACACACCATAGATTCACATTATATTAGTACTGACCACGTGTGGATATTTAAATATATTTTTATAGTTTATTTAAAATATATATGTTTTAAGTTTTAAAAAAACTTTTTCAACAAAAAAATTAAATGTAAAATATGAATAAATACAAAAACATAACAAACATAACAAACAAACAAACATATAGCTACAGTATACAACAGCTAACATAATGAATAAAAAGCAAGCATGACACAGCAGCAACTAGCTGATTCTATCCTACTAAAACAGGGACACATTTGGCGGTAACACCAACCTGCAGAGACACCAGAGCACAAAGCCCAGACCGCAGTAGGGGTCCAAACAGATCGCCACCTCTCTGGATGGGTAGAGCTCACACTGGAGCTTGACCGACCGACAGAATGCCCCCACAGCATTATGGGACATCTGCACACAGACACACAGGACGAAGAGAAGCACAGACACGAACAAGGAACAGATATGAAAAGCATGAGCATAGATGCTGCTTTTAAAAAAGGCACATCAAACTGTGATCAAATGCATGGAGGGATAGAAAACAGTGTCAGTCTGGCCATACATGGAGGATTGTCCCTTTAGACTACAGGATTCACACTAAGGTTTAAACCAAATTCCATGACATAAGTTCTCCATAATGTCAGAGCAATCTCCATGACACAATTGTAGTAGTTTACACTTGGTGTACATGCACATTAACCCATGTATCCCCATCTGTATTATTTTTAAAGATATCAAACACAATTGTTTGGATCTTTTTAAAGATTCCACAACTTGCTAAACCTACTATTACCAAGCACGGCAAATGCCTTTGTACAATTAAGACTTCTCCAAGATGCGATCATGAATCACAGCTGTAGCAGCCATCTTTAAGAATGAGCCGTTAGATTGGCTGTGAACTAGTGAAGAGTCACGAGGGCTGACCTGGACTCCTGCCAGCATTCCTGTAGTGGACACACTGAAGTCCAGATAGGCCAGACCGTCTGGGTTGGTGGGCTTGTGCAACGCCGGGGGCTTCTTCTTTGGCAGGTCGTCTGGATTAACACACACACACACACACACACACACACACACACACACGTTTATAACTAACAGCACACAAGCAAATGAAAACAGGAACAGTCAGTGTGCGTGTGTGTGTGTGTGTGTACCAGTATCCAGGACAGGAGGCCAGTTCCTGATGTCCACCGTTGCTGTGGCTTCCTTGGACCTGAGCAGCTTACAGATAACGGCTGTGGTCATCACGCACGCTGATCGACTCACCTTTAGACAGACAGACAGACAGACAGACAGAGCGTTGTGTGTTAGGCATATGCCTCTGGCACATGACCAGCTAAATGACCCCCGGAGGAGGTTCTTATGTCTGCATACACAATGCACCTGACAAGGTAGAGAAACAGATACAGACCAAATACAGTATTATACTAGTAGTATTATGGGATGTCAGACCTCCACTATCATCTTGACGGTGGGCAGGGTGGTGGAGATGTTTTGGGGGTGGGGGGGCCGCACCGTGATTGGCACGCACCCGGCGTACAGACTCCCGTAGAAGGCTGCTATCAGGTCTATACCTGCGCACGCATGCATACACACACACACACACGCACACAATGCATTATGTGTATCTGACACAGCACAATGAGCATCCTCTCTGGTTTGTGTGTGTATGTGTGTGGTTCGCAGGCGCAGAAAACACCTGACTGCAGGGAAATACGAGTAGAAGAAGCACTGAGCAGTGATCTGTGTCAGGACGCGCATGTATCTGTGTGTGTGTGTGTGTGTGTGTGTGTGTGTGTGTGTGCGTGCGCGTTACCAGGTGGGTAGACCAGGGCTACATGATCCCCTTCCTGCAAGCCTCCTCTCTCCATCAGCAGCGCTGCTACTCGCTCCGCTCTCTTGTGGAGCTGCAGGCAGGTCAGGGAGCTAGACACCGCCCCCTACAGGGGGCCATGAGGACACACAGCCAGGATGAGGACGGCAGAAGGACGGGGAAGAGGGGAGAGGAGGAGGAAGAGGTACTGCAAACTACAGAGTACTGTGTGTGTGTGTGTGTGTGTGTGTGTGTGTGTGTTACCCTGGAGCTGAGCAGTGTGTAGAGGATGTGGTCGGGTGTTGTTTGGGCTCTCCACTGCAACACCTCGGACAGAAACAGGAACTACACAGGACATGACATCATACAATCGCTTTAGGATACCATGTGAATAAATAACCATGACAGCTTGAAGAATAGAGAGAGAGAACAAACACCAGCACGTGAATATGAACAAACCTTGCTTTCGCAAGGGCTTCCTTTGTGTGTGTGTGTGTGTGTGTGCGCGTGTTACCTGTGTGTTACCTGTATGTGCGTGTTACCTGGTCATTGTCGTCAGTTTGGCCCAGGTCTCTGCCACTGGCTTGAGCGATCCTCTTCCCTGACACCAGATTACCAACCATCACAGAGGCAGGCCCGATCTCTGCAGTCCATGAATGTATGCACACACACACACACACACGCACACATACATACATGCGCACACACAAACAAGGTGTTGAGCTTGCATGATAGCACACTTACTGTACAATACTCAATACAGTGGCTAGACTAGCACACACAACATGACTCCAACTGTCTCACACACACACATACACACACACACACCTGGCTGCTTCTGACGGGGTTTGGGCAGGTTGGTGACACAGGTGTGGGGGCACATGAGGACGTTGCAGGGGTGCAGCCCCCCCTCCAGGTACAGCTGCTTGGTCTCTGACAGGTGGATTCCCCCCAGAGGCGTCTTGGGGAGGGTGTTAGCCGGGACCAGGGCCAGGCAGAATACCCCCACCCCGTGGATGCTGTCTATGGCCTGGGACACACACAAACACTCCATCTAGCCAGCTTTCCCAGTTCCAGTGTGGTTATCAGTAGCTGGGTTTACATGGATACTTGTTTCTCTTTCTGAAGGGAATCTTTCCAATTGAGCATTTCTGGTTTACCGGTTTACATGGAGTGTCATCTAATCGGGTCTGGCGTTTACATGTGCCGTTGCAATTTATCGGAATAGATGTTAAAGAAGCACACAGTAGGCTCAGTGTCAAGCTAGCAAAAAAGCTAAAACTGTCTAGACTCTAGTTGGAACATGGTAGAATTCGGGTTGTGGAGCTGGTTTTACTACACCTCTGCTTCGGAATAACATTTTAATTGGGTTGGGCCTTTCTCTTTCGATTGAGGTGTTTATATGGAGCATTTTCTTTCGTGTTGGGCTTATAACACGATTCCAATCAAAATATTAGGGTTCATGGAAACGCAGCTAGTAAAGTGCTTAAATGATCATATTTATATTAATAGTGACTTAAAGACACAACAACCTCGACCCCAAACTAAATAAAATATTGGTTATCTAACTAAGAATAACCAGAGCAAGACTAAATTCTCCTCTTCAGTACACCATACCAAATCTATACACGTGTGTTGCATTGTGGGTAATGCTGAGGCACCTGCAGCACACGGCTCATCCACTGGAAGCTGTCCTCCTCCGTAGAGTCAGGCCTCTGCTCAGCCACCACCACGATGCGCTCGTCCCTCAGCACCGTGACGGAGAACACCGCTATCCTGGAGACACACACACACATACATATACAACACAACACTGAGGTTCAGTCACGCTGTACTGCTCACATACTGGCTTCCCCCCCCCCTCCCCCGCCAATCAAACACTCGCCTCCCTCTGTACACAAATTTCATTGGCTCCACTGCCAGCGCCGTTGCGACGACGTCATCAGCGTTGTGTCTCCGCCCGCTGACCATGATGAGGCCGTCCATCTTCCCGGAGATGAACACCAGGCCCCCAGGGCCGATGAAGCCCAGCAGGCCGGTCCTCACGAAGGCGTACTCGCTGACCAGACCCCCTGTGGAGCTCACGGGGTACACCTGAAACGCCAGCGGCTACAGTGTCACCCAGCCACCCAGTACACCTCAAACACATGCAGCAGCACAGAGGTCGTCAACGCTTTTTAGGGCCAAGGACTCCTTGGCTGACAGGAGCACGGCACAGGGACTCCCTATCACATATGGTAGGAAATATTTAGTTGCCGGGCCAACAATAATGTTAATGGCAGCCTATAGTGTAATGTATAAAAGCAGGCCACTAACTAATCCATTAAAATTATTATTGACATATTTATATATTTATAGCACAGGTTGTATTTATGTTCATGTATATATTTAGATTATTGGAAGAAAATAAATTTGGGATCAAATAATTTGGAGGACCCCCTGCAGTACCTCTGAAGACCCCCTAGGGGTCCCGGACCCCCTGTTGAAGACTTCTGCAGTAGATGGAAAACAAATAATGGAACCGATAAAGGCAGAATTTTGCACCTCAAACGTGTTCTTCGTCATTCCAGTTAGGCCATAGTAGGATGTGCCGGTAGCCACGGAACACACACAATACTCCCCGATCTCATCTGTCTTACACAGCAGGGGAATGCCCTCCGGCTTCACCACACACACCAGGCCTGAGAGAGAGAGAGAGAGAGAGAGAGAGAGAGAGAGAGATTTGCTCATTAATGCAGCTGTATAATAAACTGGATGTTTATTAAACTGGATGTTTACTAAAAGGTGAAAGCTCTTAAAAATCATTTCACCGTTAAATTACCTTAATGGGTTTTCTGCAGTTCAACACTTTACCTCAAACGAATGTTCATGTTCACGCACATGGGGTCGATGGTTCCCATATTATGACAATATGCACAGTTATCTTTTATAATCAGATTAATTACACATACAACAAGGTTTAACAGGATTTACAGGTGCAAATACCATTGTCTCCTCAACACTGCCAAGCTATCTGTTACAGTAGAAACCTATCTTCACACACACATGCACACACACAGACAGACCGACACACACACATACCGATACACACCCAGGCCGACACACACACACACACACACAGACTAACACACACACACACACATACACAGACACACACACACACACACACACACAGACAAACACACACACACACACACAGACAGACACACACACACAGACAGACAGACACACACACACAGAAACACACAGACAGACAGACACACACACACACACACACACACAGACAGACACACACACAGACAGAAACACACAGACAGACAGACACACGCACAGGCCTACCTCCTGGCATGACAGTGCCCACGTCCTGCACAGTGAGAACAGACAGGCGCTCCTCGGTGTCGACGCGAACCACTCCGTGACTCAGCCCCTGCATGGACAACACCCCTCTACCTGGAGGGTGGCTGCTGTCCTCCACCGGCCTGACGCACCCACGCGCACACACAAACGCACACACACACACGGCCAGGAAGCCAAGGAGACAGACTGGTGGGCGGGTACACATACTGAGACAGATATTTCTAAGCATATGTGTGTGTGCGTACCTCCTGATAGCCACAGTGAGCGCCTCAGGTGAGCTGGCACAGGGACAGATGACCTCCGCTCTCAGACCTTTACTCTGAAAGACGTTCAGGAAGGCGTCGCATGACGATATGGACCCTAGCCAGGCAGGCAGACAGGCAGGCAGGCAGGCAGGGAGTCATGAATGAGTCAGCGAGACAGCGAGGTGTGGACAGATGGAGAGAGAGAGACAGATTAGATGTGGGAGAGCTTTGGCTTATTATCAGCAACAAAATGGATGGAGAAATCATTTCATCTTATTAATACATCATGTAACCATATTTAGCATTCTTCAGATCTAAAAAAAAAAGGTAATTTTTTATCTTTATTTTAATCTTAATCTACTCAACATTTTATGATTACATTACAAGATTTATATTTAAACAATGTAAAATTACTTTATTTAAAAATAAATCACCAATGGCCCTTCCATAAAGCCTTTATGTTGTAAATAATTCTTTCTTTGATTTAAGTGCTACTGTATACGCAGACAGTTTTTGTCAGGGTGCGATTCTATCTGTAGTCCAGCAGGGGGCGTCTAGTCTTACAGGGGTTGGAGCCATCAGCCACCAGCAGCATGCGCAGGGAGCTCAGGTTGATGTCCTTCTGGTCCTTATGAGCCACCAGAGCCCAGTGCATGTCTCTGGACTTCACACACGCTACTTTGGCTGGGGAGACACGCATGCACGCACACACACACACACACACACACACACATAAAGACATTGAAAAAATTACCATTTAATCAATTTTATGGACAGCTCTGTGTGTGTGTGTGTGTGTGTGAGTCAGTCTGAGAGACTGACCTTTGAACTGGCACACCTTCTGAATCCAGGAGAGAGGATTAACCTTCATCAAGGAGTAGGGCACGCTGATCACATGCATCATGTTCATCACACTCTGCGTGCACACACACACACACACACGCGGTTCACCACACCACAAGTATCATTACACTGTCCTAATGGGCACTGCATATTCCCAGAGTGCCAGTGGCGTGAGATATTGTGCGTCTGACCTTTATCAGGGCCATGTTCCATTGATGTGTTATTGGCCCATGAAATTACTTTATTTTGCGCTTGACTGTTGGTTTTACTTTCAACGGTTTAACTGTAAACTACCGCTGACGATATAATGGTACTACAGCTGCTCTCCCGGTGTGCCTTCTCAGCCCCCCTCCCCCGCTTTGGTCTGAGCGTGTGAAGTGCAGCAGTGTCCCGTTTTCATTTGGAAATTAGCCGCAGTGCCTTTTAGTCATACCAGAGAGAATATCATTTAACAGAAGCTATAACGGATGGCACTTCGATTTTTGGAAGGAGGGGGGCTACTTTTCACCTTTTATGCAGACCCAGGGTTCTATGCAAGTCAATGGGGAGGTCCACGATATTTGACCACAATATTGCCAATTATTTCTCTCTGGGAGCGTTAATGGGTATTTTGAGTATATAACATTAATGAGTCCTTACCCCAAGTGAAGGAGTTTAAGTACCTTGGGGTCTTGTTTGCGAGTGAGGGGACTATGGAGCGAGA
>JAODTR010000012.1:1492477-1506003 GCA_025399935.1 Amblyopsis rosae | reverse complement strand
CATCGGGAGTCCCATTCCCACCATCCCCAAAACAAACCACCAGGGACCCCAGACCCGCTCCCCAGCCACCTCAATCTAGGTGGCTTAGAATGTGACTGGACCACCTCCAGAACAAGACCCATGTATGATTTTTCAAACTGATTTAATAAATGGTAAAATTAATATAGTTTGAACAGTATTTCCCTGTCTGACCTATGTTTTAATTTTTAGTAAAAAAAAAAGATAATATTTCATGTTTGGAAAGATAGGGAGCACACACTGACACACATTTCAAATGTTCATTGTCAGCTGGGCAGGACACATGCTTCTGGAGGGGCTATAACATTTATAATGTGTAACTTTACATTTACAACTCTGTACACATATTTTCATGTGTGCGCTTGGCCTTTTCATATCATTCTCCCTCACACTCTGTACATGTTTGTGATGAAGATAATCTTGTACGTGCATGGCATGTTTGTGCATTTGTGCACTAGAGATGGAGGCGGTTGCCACTAGTTGTGAGGTAGCCCACATGCTCCCATGGCAACAGAGAGGAAACCGCTGCCTTATATGGTCATGGCGGATGCTCTTCTGCTGGGCTATTCTATATTGTCACGAGAGGTGGGAGGATGAGGCAAGGGGTTTCCTCTCCTCTGTGCTCATGGTCCCACCGTACACTGCAGGTCTCAAGTTACACCATCATCACACAAACATCTCTAAACACAGTCCTCAACTCTCGGGGGAAAGAAGCTTCTGCAATTGTTGACATTTAGAAGGTTACTGACTTTGCAATCTGTCAACTTGCACTATTTGACTTGATCAATGGGGAGATATTGTTCCACAGAGAGAGTAAACAAGAAAAGCAATTTATCCAGGACTTTGCACTGATTTTCACATTATTTCTACACATTGATTATTTAGATGGTGTCATTCCAGAATGTCTCTAAAGTAGAATAATATATTTGGGAACTGCTACTGTAGTTCCACCTGTATCTTTTTTTTATCAATTTCAGATGGAGGACCATTTCACTCCTTAACTTTGTATCATAAGATATACAGCAGGTCGTCGAGTACAACGTAAATTGGCAAATATATTTGGAAATTAATGAAGTGTGACAGTTTGCATAACAAATGGGAGAGACTGAAGCTAGTGTTGAAGTTATTTGGTATAGATGAGGAGGTGGGGGAGCGCTGAAGTAGGCTGTGAAATGTGTGTGTGGGGGGGGGGGGAGGGCGGTGAACACCAGTGAACGACCTAGAGTTGATGAATGTCTCATTTGACGTCAATGGTGTCCCTTGGCACTGTACCAGGGGAACCAAGGGCTGACAGCTCTGGGATTCACTGGCACACACACAGACACACACACACATGCACGCACGCACACACACAGATCCATCCCTGTAGTTTTGACCCTGTAGACATTTGGTAAACAGTCTTTAGTTGTCCTTAATTCCTCCTGTGCATGGTCAATGAGCACAGGTACCATTCAGTATTCACAGAGAACGGAACTTTGAATGCCAGTTACTACTAGCTTTATCCCAAACAGCCTTTAGACCAATCCAGGACCCTATACACACCTGTTATACATGTCATAAGAAGTGGTAGAATCAGAAAGAGATAAATGTTGCAAATCTATCAAGCATTCTTAGGCGTTCTTATTACACTTATTGTTACATGTACATAATCCAAACAATACATGCAGGCAAACTCAACTTGCATCTAAAGGGACCTACTCACTCTCAAGGCCACACTTAGTACATTGTTATCATTTGTGTGTGCTTTGACATGTTCATCTCTTCAAAGAGGCTAGACATCTTTTAAATCTACAGGTCTTTAATTGATTGTGTAATGAAGATTGCTGTTTTTTATTAATTCCGTATTTGATACTTCTTATGCAATGTTAAATTTGTTTTTTGCTTTATCTTTATCTTTTAAGTATAAAAGCTGCCTTTCTTTTCTTTACCTCCATGTTAACATTCTATACAAACCTTTCCTGGTTGTTTGCACCCTCATAAACATTGTTTCTAACGAACTACCACTAGAGATGTCAGTCAGATTTGTAGACTCATTATTACTCAGTATTAAAGGCAGGGTTAGTCATTCTTGCTAGCTTTGAGCTCAAATCAAACAGTATCGCTCCGCGATCCTCCGGTGCCTCACAGGACGAACTGCATTGTGAAGCAAAGCGTAGTACTACGACTTTGTTGATAAGAGCGGTGTTCGCCACTTTGTTTATGTTCCTATTTACAGAGCCAAGGCTGTGTAGAAGTATCATATAACTAATGATGGAGTAAGAACCCGATTTTATAGTCCCTGAACAAGGGATTTAATTTCAAGTGTAAATATGAGGACTTATTTGAGGTATCCAGATCAATCCTCCTTTAAAGCATTTATCAATGACCTTGAATTGAACCTTACACCCACTGCCCCTCTCTCACTGTTGTCCAGATGATGGGCAAATCGGGTGATGCGTCAGTGGGCCGCCAGCACCAGAGTCACCCTGAGGAGACAGAGGAGGAGCTGCTGGAGCACCAGGATGGCACCACACTGCCGTCAGGGCTCACCATCAAGCAGGAGCCCCCAGACCCCCAGGAACTGCCAGAGGAGCCGGCCCCACACAGGGAGAGAGCTGAGCAGGAAGTGCTCTTCAGACAGGTATGACTGCCACACCTTTGTCCAGACACACTGTGTGGTTGGGAGGATGCACTGTATTTTATTTAAAGGCATTGTTCCACTATTAAAACATGACATTTATATTGTTGTCAATATATTGTTTAATTTGAAAATAAAGTGTATTATTCCAACCAGACTCATTTAAGAATGAACACCTGTAGAGATGGCAATCAGCCCATCTCTTCACCTGCGCAAAATGCACCTAAGAATGAAAGCTAGCTCCATTCTTTTAGGAAAAGAGACTTGATAGGCCCGACAATCAAGTGCAACTTGCACATACACTAGCACAATGAAACTACTAGCACAAGACTTGCTCACAGCCGCTCAGACTATGTTTCCACCTACTACTGCACAGTTACACGACAGAGACAACTCAATCCTAAGAGATGATTGTTGTTGAAACAATAAGATTTTTTTTAAGATCACTGCCTAAAATTAAGACTTCTTCATGAGATTATCTGCATTTAGGTAAAACATAAAATTGTGCATTCACTTTTCAAACATACATTTTTAAGAAATATTATGTACATGTATTAATGTATTGAAATATTCAACCTGCAAGTTTCACTTTAAATGTTACTCAACCTACTGCACATTTAAGAAAAATTCTTAAAAGTAGGCAAGGAATTTGCCTACTTTCAACTGCACACTTAAAATCCAGATTTGGACAAAAACTGGCATTTTTTCAATATAAACACCAGCACTGCTGTATCTCATTAAAGTTCAGTCCTATTGTTTAGTTTACAGCAAAATAATTTGCTCTTTTACCTCACAGTAAGTAGAAATGACAAACTCTCCCTTTAATGAAATGACAAGTAGAGAGTGTACCACAGAGTATACAAGGCAAGATAGACACACTAATACAGTTTATAAGGCTATAAGAAGTGGTGGAAAAACCTATGCTCTCATGTTTGCTTTGGCTGCCACCTTTTGGCCAAAATATATTCTTCCTCTTGTCCCTAAGCACACTGCATTTACGTATGTCAGAGATACCACCAGACCTCAAGATGCTATGGTTTGAAATTAACCGTTATTGAGCTCCAGTGTTGGGCAGTAACTAGTCACTAGTAACTAGTTGTGGGCTGATGTTCTTCTTTTTAATTTGAACTTCTTCTTCCACACCTAACTACTCCTTCACCCCTCAACCTACACACCTCACACAAACATCAAAATAATCACCACATTCCAGAGATAGGTGATATTACTTTTCACACACACACATGCAATGCATTTAGAGATATTTAGAAATATTTTCACATAATTTTTTTTATTGAAGGCTAATCGTTGAGCTAAGGTGAAGTGTGTGTCTTCATACAGATAGTTATGAAGACACACCTTCTGACCCTGAAATCCACTGTTCAGTTAGTGTAGGTTTAGAGACACTAACAACTACTGTAGTTCCAAAGATTGCGGGTTCAAACACCTTGGACTGGATATAAAAAGTCTACACACCCCTGTTAAAACGGCAGGCTTTTGTGATGTAGAAGAATGAGACAAAGATAAATCATGGCAACTTTTTCCACCTTTAATGTGACCTTTAATGTGAAAAAATTGGAAAACGGAAATCTTCGAGGGGGGAAAATGAAAAATAAAAACCATACAATAACCTGGTTATGGTCATGGGAAGAGTACAACACTTCTAGTTGTTCTGGGGATATTGAGCTCAACAGTGTTGGGCAAGTTACTCAGGAATTGTAATAAGTTACTATTTACTTATTATACTCCTTCAAAAAGTTATATTACTTTACTTATTACTGGGTATTAAAAGTAATTTGTTATGTTAATTGTTACATTATTATATTACTTTCACAATCACTACCACTAGACCACTAGTCTAGAATCTGAAATGTAAGCTATGCTTGTTTATCTGTGTAACTTGTCTTTACAAGCAGCAGGCTCTCCTGTTGGAACAGCAACGAATCCACCAGCTGAGGAACTACCAGGCGTCCATTGAGGCTGCTGGCTTATCAGTTGCCTTCCCAGGGCATCGCCCTCTCTCCAGGGCCCAATCCTCTCCAGCCTCAGCCTCCTCCTTCCCAATTTGTGTCCCATCCCCGGATCCTCCCTCCAAACCTCGCTTCACCACAGGTCAGCCTCAGCCACTGTTTGAATGTGTGTTTCAATGTTTTATGCTACAAGAATCTATTAATACGTTATTCCTAAGTATATACAGGATCGTATACTGTATTAACAGTTCACCATCTTGTAGTTATGCTTTGAGGGGTTATTATCTGGTCATTTTTTCAAGAAATTAACAGGGTGCTTCAAAATGTGATGTACTAAATTTGACGTTTTATACATATTTTTGAAAGAAACGGTGTGTGTGTGTCCCTCAGGGCTGGTGTACGACTCTCTGATGCAGAAACACCAGTGTATGTGTGGCAACACCAACAGCCACCCAGAGCACGCCGGACGCATCCAGAGCATCTGGTCTCGGCTGCAAGAAACTGGACTCAGGGCACAATGCGAGGTATGTAACTGTCAGATGAGTTTATGGTGGCACTGTGATACATTAGCTCCATAGGATTATACATTCAAACTGCTGTACGTTAGATTGTTTTGAAAACACATTTCCTTGATCGTTGCTTTGACATTATTGCCTTATGTACGATGGATGTACGACACTACAATAGTGCAATGCTTTTCTTAATGCACATTGAAAATCTGCTATGTAAAATATTGCGTTTCTAGCAAGTTGGGTCAAGTTGTATGTGTGTATGTGCGTGCGTGCGCACAGTGTATTCGTGGGAGGAAGGCTACTTTGGAGGAGCTGCAGACAGTACACTCTGAAGCACATGTCCTGCTCTATGGAACCAACCCACTCCGGCAAAAACTAGACTGTAAGGACAAACAAAGTCTCACACCGTCAAAAAAAATACATATTTCAAACTCTGATACCAGTTATGAGCTGTTATGAGATATATCTTGTGCACTATGTGCACATGTGCACTATGCATATTTTATAATAATAATATTTTATAATAATATTATTATAATAACTCTCTACTTACCATGTCCATGTTTTAGTCATCTTGAGCACACACACAAACATGCAGCATGTGATCATTCTTGCACTTCTTAGACCTGAATTAGCCAGATGTGGAGGAACAAAGAGGTGTTACCATGGGCGTAGATAAAATGGAGCCCTGTTTGTAACTCCACATACACTTGTGTTCCTTGTGTTCCTTTGCTAGGTTCTATCACCCCCATGTTTGTAAGGCTGCCCTGCGGAGGCGTTGGGGTGAGTCTTCCTCTGATGTTTCACATACAATCTTTTGTTGTGTGGTTGTCTATTAGACCAGTGGTTCCCAAAGTGGGGGTTCAAGAAATGGTGTGGGGGGGGAGCTTTCCAGAAATCAAATAATGTAAAAATAACTATTAGAAATAGCAGCTTTTAGCCATAACCCTGCATTCACACCGCTGACGTTTTCAACTCGCAAATCGCTCAGTCGCTGATGAGCTGTTGCCAAGCCCTCTATAGTGTCCAAACCGCCAGCTCGGCGGGCGTGTCTTCGTGCCAGTGACAATGAACTTGAGCGTTTCAAATATGTCAACAGTGACATTACGCCAAATGTTTGATTTGATGCTGTGGATTCCCGCAAAAATAAACATTTTGGAGGGAAATGTTTGTATATAAATACCGTACTTGGATCTTGCCAAGTATCACCTATTCCACTATGGACCGCAAACAAGCATCCAGAGACACGTCATAAATAATGGGAAAACCGGAGACCGCAATAATTAGTTTCTCATCCATGTTTTCAACAGCGAGGGATTTTAAGCTAGCTATCTAAAGGAGAGGCAGAGAACAGAGCCCTGCCATTGGTTTCCGCTGAACTAAAGTTGAAAAGTTCTCAACTCGGATCAATCGCTGTCGCTGGGAGACTTTGTCGCTGAGCATAGCTCCGCCCTCTGTCGCCGAGATACGCTTGGGTCCATTGGAAATAAATGAGAACGTGCCTCTGCGAGTTGAAAAACATTGGCGGTGTGAATGCAGAGTAAGTGTTACTACAGTAGATTACTGTGATGCATTATGCTACTATAACTTACATTAAATGTCTATAATATCATATTATAGCCATCTCTGGGTATAGTGGGGGTCACAGGCTGAAATGTTTGGGATTCCCTGTATTAGACTAGTGTGTGTAGCATGCCTGTGTGCCTGTTGCTAGCTGTGTGTGTGTGTGTGTCCCCCAGGTGGACAGTGACACCATCTGGAACGAAGTCCACTCCTCCAGCGCTGCCCGTCTCGCTGTCGGCTCGGTTGTGGAGCTCGCCTTCAAAGTGGCGGCTGGAGAGCTGAAAGTAGGAGCGGTTACTCATCTGTTTGCTGGATCCTTGTCACTCACATAGCATTCATAGTAGAATGGACCCTTGTCACTCACAGAGCATTCATAGTAGATAGTAGGTGTAACCAACACTATTATCCTATTTCATATGGTAGGCTCTGCCGTTTAATTTGAGCCAGAGTTTGATCCTGCAAGTCAGGTAGAACAAGTTGATAGACCCACCAAAACCACTAAAGTGAAAACTAGTCCAACATGTGATAATAGGCTCACACAGCCAACATGTAGACTACGCAAAACACTGAACAATCCCGACAAAGACAAACAACTTCTAACAACTTCTAATAATAGGCTATAAGCTCTTAGAGACAAAGACAGTTCAGTGTGTGGTTGTGGTTTTGGGACGCTAGCACATGGCTAAACCCTATAGTTATGTGGCCTTAATGTGGGAGTGCATGGCTACATTACTTGATAAAGGTTTAGATGGATGTAAACCTGGAATGCTTTTCTTCAGAGATGTACTTGGAAATACTTTATATATGTTAGAAATCCATTCATTTATTAAACATGTGAGAACACTGTTAAATATGTAGTATTGTAATGTAGAGTTAGACCGTTAAACTGTATTTTATAATTTGCATACCCCTCCCTGTAACACCACAAGGATATAAAAGCGCAGAGAGTTCGAATCAGCTCAGTATTTATCCTGCTCCAATGCAAGTTATTACCTACTAAAATGACTGTCCTTCAACAGCCTACAATTCCATATCTAAATCACTTACTGTCCTTTAACAGGCTACAGTATGATAGCTTTACCTTCATTGCAAAAATAAGCACACAATGTGGTTAAGAGTCAATGTGCATTATTTGAAAGCTACTGGTTTAGTAGCCTAGCCTCCCTGCTAACACCCATCTGCCAAATCCAGTCGGCATTCTCGTGTTCAAATCAGCATCCAAATAATCCAACTGTCTTGTGTCATGCCAAAAAGTGATCTTCTTAAAAGTGGTCTGTTAAAAACTGATTTATGCTCGCGAGAGCACACACAGCCCTATATTATAACCAATCTAATAATTTTTACCAGTATACATCTATTTAAAGTGAAAACACAACTCATAAAATGCACGTCTACATTTTCCAATCAATGTTTGGCTGAGAATATCTTTTTGGCACAACACCGCAAGATGGAGTTTACAGTAGAACACGTGATGGGTGTGGTTACTGCTCCTTCTGCTGACACCCCCCTAGCGCTTTAGAACAGATAATGCTGGTTATATTTTCATACTTTTGAAACATAATTTTATATGTTTGCCGACTTTTTTATTAATAAAAATGTGGCTGGGTGGTTAATATTACCTGTTTCTTTGGTGTTACAAACTCAAAACACAAATGTATTTCTAATTTATACAATCTTTAAACACAATGTATTTTCAAGCCATAGAAATCATTGGGCGACACTGTCCAAGCTGTTTTGTTTAGTTTGTTCATCGATGCTGTTTGACATCTAGTGATCTAAAAAGCCATCAGCAAGGGATACCGTATTTCCACACAATATTAGTGAAAAGTGAGTCTGCAGATGATTAGCTAACCTGTTATTTATAACACAAAAGACAAGATGGCAAGGTAGCCTCATTAGCCACCAACAAGATATAGTTGAGCACTTGCGTTGCACCCTATGGTTGCACCAGCAATGCATAATTTCAAACGTAGCTTAGTTTGAACCTACGTTCTACCCTCATTTGAGTTTACGTGCTAACATTTTATCGGTCGCCCCTGTCACACGTCATGTTATGCTACATGTTTGTTTTACACATTAATGATCCTATATCTCAAATTATATCGCAAATATCTCATATTAGGTTTAACGGTTAAGATGGGAAGTATTTCTTGTACTGTGCATGTGTGTGTGTGCGCAATCCTCACTTTTGTGTGAGTCATGAATGAGTACAGAGAGAGTACAGACTATCTAGATATGATATACAGTATTTATTGTAGAAAATGGTTAGAGAAGCTGTCCTCTAAAACATATCTGTTCTAGTCAATTCAACATCAGCATACAAAGTTGTTTTGTCTCTCTTCTTCCAGAACGGCTTTGCAGTGGTCCGGCCCCCCGGACACCACGCAGAAGAAAGCACTCCCATGTAAGGCTGCAGTCTTGTCAGTGGCAGACACATACACAGACACACTCCACACCCTCCACAGTAACATCAACTACCAGGTGCTATTATTGGTGGCAGCACATCATGTATTCATTTAATTATTTTAACACCTTCATATCTTAATGTTGGCATAATGGTCATATTCTTAATCTGACTTGATCTCTTGTTGAACCAGGGGCTTCTGCTATTTCAACTCCGTAGCCATCGCAGCCAAATTGCTGCAGCAGAGGCTTAACGTCAGCAAGATTCTCATCGTGGACTGGGTCAGTTCACCACTTACGTTGGCATTAACAAATAACAGCTATTCTTGCATAGGAATGATTTGCATAACAGATAGTATTTATTGGCCTAAAATGTCACACGCACACCACATTGACACCATTAGGACGTATTCATGTGTATTTTAAGGGATGAAGAATTTCAAGGTGTTGGAAAAATACCATAACATTCTACTGGGATCATATGCAGGAATTCTTGTTTCGGAAATAATGCAATTTCTTGTTTCTCTGTTACCCACAGGATGTTCACCATGGCAATGGTACACAACAAGCCTTTTACGATGACCCCAGTGTTCTCTACCTGTCCATCCATCGCTATGACGATGGCAACTTTTTTCCTGGCAGTGGGGCACCAGATGAGGTGCGTGTGTGTGAGCAAGCTTGCATGTGTATGAAACAGTAATAATTGTTATTGTTTACATGTTAGCACTTTAGTGTGTTTATATAACGCCAAAAGGCAATAGACCCATTTACCACCGATGTCAACGTATATGCATGCGCATTTTGGAAAAGTATCGTTTTGCTCCATATATAAAATTAAGAAATTACCTCTTTGCGATTTTCTTGTGCCCTAGATTATAACTGTCCTGTTCCTTTTACTAAAGGGAATACAACCCTTAAAATACACTTTCTTGAGAACGCTGGCTAACTCTGAGCTCAAAACAAATTCCCTCAGAAGCTTTGGTCCACATTTTGAAATGCATTGCGAAGCCAAGGGCATTGTTGTGTTGTTCCTATTGAGTGAGCCACGGCTGTGTAAACGTACCGGATCATTTCTTCAGCACGGACAGAGAACATGCGAGGAGATAGTTCAGCTAGTTTACAGTTGCTGACTATAACTAATTATGTGTTGATTTTTTTTCTCTGTTTCGCGACCTCTGGGTCCATGTAAACGCAGCTATTGATTGCAACACTAAATTGGTCAGCATGAAATCTACATTCTGTACACCCAGCTGCTGAAAGAGGTGTACATCTGTTCAATGTATCCAATGAGGAGATCCTGACAGAGTTCCACACATACACATACACACACTTCTCTTGGCAGGTGGGCAGTGGAGCAGGAGTGGGCTTTAATGTTAATGTTGCCTTCACCGGTGGTCTGGACCCCCCCATGGGAGATGTAGAGTACCTGGCTGCTTTCAGGTACGCACATTGTAATCTACTGTTAGGCTATTTACGGTTTGTTGTTTCTATATCACCAGGAAACACAAGCATTCACTATACACTGATATGCCGTTTTTCACTTGGAAAATTTATATAAATAGCTTACACTATGAAGATTAGGAAATGTGGCAAGATTCACAGAAATGGCCTATCCCGTAGGATGTTATCAGTCCAAACTTTTTCTGTTTCGTGTTTTGTTTTGTATAACCTATTTGCATTTTTGGTCATAAATAATTGTACTAGATTATTCCAAATGGGACAATCTGTTTTCTCCAGTCAAGAAATTTGGGTTTTTGGGAAAAACAAACAAGAGCCCAACCAAATCCATCAATCTCCTTGTCCCCTGTCAGGACGGTAGTAATGCCCATAGCCAATGAGTTTGCTCCAGACATGGTGCTGGTCTCTTCAGGCTTTGATGCTGTGGAGGGCCACCCCCCCCCACTGGGCGGCTACACTCTGACATCTAAATGTAAGTGGATGACATTCATGAGCATCGGTGCTCCTCATTGACCTCCTTAAGCACCTTGTGTCTCCTCTGTCCATGCCAAGGTTTTGGCTATCTGACCAGGCAGTTGATGACGCTGGCTGGAGGCAGGCTGGTCCTAGCTCTGGAGGGGGGTCACGACCTTACAGCCATCTGCGATGCCTCCGAGGTCTGTGTGGCAGCTCTGTTAGGCCAGGAGGTGAGGCCACTCTCTGCCCATTCAGTAAAACTCAACTATGTATCGCCTTCAGGAGGAGTGGAAACAATTGTATAAGCACTAATGTTTAGTACTTAATACTAGAGCATATCTGTAGTTAGTACTAAATACTGGAGTAGATCTGTAGTTAGTACTTTATTCTGGATAATATCTGTAGTTGGTACTGGAGTAGATCTGTATTTAGTACTTTATACTGGAGCAGATCTGTAGTTAGTACTTTATACTGGATAATATCTGTAGCTAGTACTTTATACTGCAGTAGATCTGTAGTTAGTACTTTATACTGCAGTATATCTGTAGATAGTACATTTTACTGGAGCATATCTGTAGTTAGCACTTTATTCTGGATAATATCTGTAGTTAGTACTTTATACTGGAGCATATCTGTAGTTCAGGCGGGCGGTAACATATTTTCGCTGAGGGTTACTGGACAAAATGTGCGAATGCCCATGTATGAGCATGCGTGCATGCGCGTGTACACACTTTCCTTTAACACATATCCTACATCAATAACACAATACCAGTTAATAATGTTGAAATCAATATTTTTAATAAGCGACAAAATAGGCCCATATTTTATAACATGTTTTTATACTTTAATAAAACAATAGCAATACCAGATCATATTTAAATAGGCAACAAAGTAAGGCTCTCACGACTCTCAGGCTCAAAGGTTTGATTCAAAAATGTTAAGCTACTGTACATCAATAACAACAATACCAGTTAATCATGTTCTGTTAAACATTGATATTTGTTATGATCCTATATATTGTCTACACATCTGTAGACGGTAGACATTTTATAACTACAACAGAACTATATATTAATAACAAACTACATTAGTCTAATCATGTTCTGTTACATATTAATATAACATCGTCCTAAAGTCTACACTATTTTTAACAAAAATTTAAAAAAAATACCACTATCAAAAGCAAACGCTACCAGTTAATCAAATTTTTGTTATTGATAGGCCTAGTTAACTTGTCTACAAATATGCCTATTTTGTATTTATTTATGTATTTATTTTACTAATATAGGCAAATTATTTAAGGATGTATAGTTTACTATACCACCCACAATTAAATAATATTTTGTAGTACAACGTAATAACTGAAAGAGGGCATAAACAAAAAAAGTACCTTTACTTGAAGGTGCTGAATGTGGCCTTGCGTTCCGCTGTGTGATGAACAAATATTTTCATTAAAGGCTCAAAGTCCAACCTGTCCAAAATATCTTGCAGCATGCAGCAAGGCCGTGTGTATTAGTCTTTTCTGTGTCATGGTACTCCGTAACCAAGTTTTTTGCCTCCGAAGTGTGGAGAATGACCTCTCGGAGGAGGCGACAGACACGGGCAGGCAGAGACAAAGTTCGATAAACTTCTCCACCTCTTTCAACAGTTCCTGAGTTTGTGGATGCAGGCTCCCCCAAAAAGATACAATGTCAGTGACTGTTCTTAGTCCTTTGTCTTTATTAAGATTCAACCGCGCTGCAAACAACATCCTCAGCTCCAAAAAGTGACAGGAACAGTGTCTTGCACTTTGATGATTCCCTAATTGCAACAGACAGACTGCACAAAATTGAGCGTGTCTGCGACAAGAGGTACCTCCCTAGCAACTTCTTGCAAAATCAAATCCAGCGCATGGTTGCTGCAATAAACATATACAGCGCAGTGGGACATTGTGCTTTCAGTTATGCCTGGACACCTGAAAAACGTCCAGACATGTTACTTGCGGCATTAAAACAAAATCCTTGAAGGCGATCCATCGGCAAGTTTAGACATATAAATCTTTGATGCAAAAAAAAAGTGTCTCTGCCGTGGTGTTAGGAGCATTGTAGAAACCAAGAAATACATTTGCGACTGATACGTTTTTGTCCACATATTGTAAACTACAAGAAAACTGCTCAGACGCACTTACGTCAGTTGTTCCATCAGCCGTTAGTCCAAAGAACGAACGTCCCCTCGCCTTGTGCACAATTTCCGTCTGGACTGCATGTGCCAAAATTTCTAATATTTCGTTTTGAATTATGTCAGACATCCAGTTGTCTCTTCGCTGAAGCCACTCACGTGCCTTCGGCAAATCATACGTCCGCTCCATCATTAGTTGCCATAAAACACCATCTCGATGGCTGTGCCCCCGCAGCGGTAGGCCCTCGCGTCGAAGTAATTTTATGGACCTAAAAAGCATCTCAAAAACTGTCCTGGCCAATTTTCTGGTCTTTCTCTGCCTGCTCAGAAAGCATTGCTGTTATAGGTTTGTTGCTAAGAGATGTCAGCATTCTA
>JAODTR010000012.1:1457738-1482638 GCA_025399935.1 Amblyopsis rosae | reverse complement strand
ACACACACACACACACACACACACACACACACACACACACACACACACACACACACACACACACACTCTCTCTCTCTAAGGTCCTGTTTTAGCGCACGACACATTTAGCAAAGCTAAGAAAAAGCGCTCCTCTGCAGAATAGATGACTCGTCTGTTGAAAGAGCAGAAGATCGTCTTATGGTCGGCAACAATATGATTCCACCAAGATCCCTAAAATACACACTAATATTTCATATTATGCTCTTCACTGTCTTTATCCTTTGCATGCGCTTGGCTTCACGGCGAGTGTCAACAAGCGTTGAGTGTACATGTGTTGTCACAGGCAACAGCATCTTGATAATGCGTTGATAAAATAACAGGTAACCTCGTGTTTAAACAAACACACCCACCCACCGGCGCTCAAACGGGCACAAGAGCATTCGCTGTTTAAACAACGTGGGCGTCGGTAGTGAAAATAGACAACTGCGTTGGTCTGAAACCAGCAAAGACACTTGTGTTGCCTCTTTGCACCAGGTGAATAAATGGGTCTTAAATACCCATGTGACCCTCTGGGGTGGTGGGGTGTCCAATTAGAACAGAGCATTCAGACTGAGCCTACTCAGGTGTGTGGGATAGAAAACTACACCTGATAAGTGGATAGCAGCAGTGGCCATGTATCATTTACAGGCGTACATCAGTATGCCATCACAGATTCCCCACATTCTCTAGCAAATCAAAAGTAACTGCCGGTTCCTCCGAATTGAACATAGATGATTCCTCGAGGCGAACGCCGTTCATCCAGTTAAATTCCGTTGAACTCCAATTACCAAAAAACAAAAAACACAAAAGCCAACATATCGCCCAGACTGTGTCACGTGACAAATATGTTTAAGCAAGGCAATCAAATCCCTTTCTTTAATTACAGCCCCTTGCCATTGTGCGTCAACGTGCGCTGTGCCCCTGCCCACACATACCATGTTGATATGTGCTGTACATACAGTAGGACTCACCTTGGAGCACTTTATGTGATAATGCAGGTAGTCCCTGAAGGTGTGGATGAGGTTGATGGTGTTATCTCTGGCGTTGGCGTTGGTGTGGCGGGGAAACAGGACTGCAGAGGGCCACAAGAGAAGAGAGACCCTTAGATAGGCTGAATAACGCTATTAAAACACGCTTGACGCTGTAATGGTGTGGACTATACTGCGTTGTTATGCCGTGCGTTGCTACAAAAAGAGATTGTGACAATGTCGCTCGTAGAACTGTGTTGACAGGATCGTCTTGCAGGGAATCCGCGCCCTTATTTTATATTCCTGCTCCACGAGGAGTTATGATGTTTTAACCTCTTTACCGTCCATTCACAATTAAACAGGACAGTGGTTCTCAAACGTTTGGACTACTGTTCGTAAACCTCTGGGGAATATTGACACTATTGACGCAGGCATTAACCTACTGGCGTTGCTACAAATGTTTGATCGATTAATCTGCTGATACCACCATTTGTGGTAGAAGTTACATGGTACACGGGTGTGCGTGCAGCCAACGGACCAAAGGTGATGTAGCCGATGTTGTCCCCGACGGCGGCGTCCGTGTCCTTGAGCTCCAGGGGGGGCTCCCGGTGGCTGAACAGCACCTGGGGGGCTGTGTGGCTGGCCCGTCGGCCCTCCTTGAACTCCTAGGCAGGGACACACACACACACACACACACACACACGTGAGAAGGATTTGTAAAATAAATAAAGTATATACACACACACACAAATTAAAAAATATATATTTATAATATTTATTTTTGTAAGTTGTACCGCTTTATTACATAAAACATTTAAAAAAGGTTATTTTTGATAGGACTGGGTAAAGGTACTGTGTACAATATGACAATGATTACATGACAGTCTTAAGCTCCGGACACACTGTGATCAATCGTCGCACACCGCTTTGTAGCTTGATTACATTCCAGGCTTTGGTTGCCCACGTAACCAAAAGCATCCCTCTGGTATATTTCCCACCCAAAATGTTTCAGTCAATCAACTAATTCCTTCGGCAGTCGCCTCAATCGCGTCTCCTGAAGCTGAGGTTAGTTTATCTCGGTATCCGCTCGTTTCACAATCGCTGCTAGTCACAGGGAGTCGACCCATTCATGTGAATCGTGTGTGTTGGAGCAGGGAGACATCTGAAACATGCAGGGCAGCGGGTCCCCAGGACAAAGGCGAGGACCACTGGTCTACGGGAAGGGGGGGGGGGGTAATAAACTCTCCAACCTGCATGAAGACTTTGCCGAGGATGACATCATCGTCGTCCTTGAACACAGTGCTGAACACGACCGTAACCCTGTCTTTCTTGGCCTCCACGTACCTGAGAGAGGGAGGGAGGTCATGTAGGGCACACGCTTTGAGGGGCCTCTTTTCTGTGACAATCCTCAAAGAAATGGGATTGCAAACTATAAGCTACCTTTTAAAACATGAAAAACATAAAATAGAGCTATAGTTAGTGTACGAGGTGAGTTGTCTTATTTCTTTTATTATTATTATTATTGAATAATGATGTTTTGAGTGGTGACAATACCAGATGTGATAATCATTATTTGTTTGACCTTATCTGGTTGAGATTAATGTTCTATCAGAATTTCATTCAGCAGTGTTGTGTACTGTCACTTTAAGAGAGGCACAGTTTTGTGTGTGGATCTGGATAGGAGCAAGAGATAACGGAGCGTGACGTTTTTTTAGCCTGGTGAAAAGCGGCTCTCTTACCGTGTCCTATGATTTTCATAATATTTCTTACAGTGAATAGTGCATGCACATAAAAGGTCATTTTGTTTGACTAAAGTGAACGAAGGATTCACGTGGATTCAATGAAGATAACGTCAGTTGGACATGCGTCAAACCACAAAGGCTACACATCTACTGAGCTTAGTTAGCAAAGTTCTGTTAGCGACGGCACATGTAACGTTACGTTATCATACACGCAACACTACACTAATGTAACGCTACATTAGCATTAGCATCTAAAAACAGAAGAGGGGGGCGGGGGGGGGGGTCAGAGGTCACCTACATGGACTCGTCGTCTCTGTAGTGGACCACGGCCCGCTGCTCGCCCTCCTTGCCCTCCTCCTGGAAGTGGAAGTACTTCTCGAAGACGGAGGCGAAGCAGTTCCTCTTCAGCATGCCCGCCTGGTGGATCACCTCCTCCTTGTTGGCCGGCACCGCCTCCAGGTCGTACAGGAGGGATACGTTGTAGCCTACAGCGCCGGCCGGCCAGCCAATCAGAGAGGAGGGAGGGACAGACGGCGACAGAGGGAGGGAGGGGGAGAGAGAGAGAGAGAGAGAGAGAGAGAGAGAGAGAGAGAGAGACTCACCGTTCTTAAAATGTTTTCAAACAAAAGAAGTCGGCCTGATAAGCAAGTAATGGGGTTGTTTTAGGGGGCAGCCTGGTTTATACACAGTGGGACGACATGTCCGTTTGTCCCTTTAGTTGTTACTACGCTAATAGCGGTACGCTACGCGTTAGCCTGCTGCCGGTGGGAGAGAACTAGCCAACAGCAAACCGCAACCATTCCTGTCGTTCTACAACAGGGGAGTGGCAGGCTGTCAATCAAACTGAATTGAGGCAAGTGTGGAAGTGAGGACGATACAAAGCAGAACTTACTGGACTCTGGTGCAACCAGGAAGTTCCCGTAGACACGCTTCAGCAGCTGAAATAAAAAGAGTTGCACGTTTACTGCAAAACCAAGACAAGGTTTGTTCAATGGTATTGTCATGCATGTCTATTAAATGCCTTGCATACATGCATACATCTGAACAAAATGTTTCCAAGGTACAAAACAACACAAAGACAGTAAACATTAAACCAAATGATCATACTAGCTGCCTCTACATACAGAATATAAAAAGGACAAGTAAACTGCGTCTTAATTTGTATTGCAATGTAGTAGTAAGAAGTGTTGCTGTATAAGTACAGTAATTGCCTAGAAGTGTTTGTATTACTGTATTGTAATGAGAGAAAACTAATCTACTATAGTAATTGCACTATACCTATTGAGTATATCAGTAAAAAATGCACGCACACAAACTTTACTTCCCAAGTCCACCAGCACTCATAAGGCCATACAGAAAAGCATGCCGTAAAATCAGTGGCAATGAGATACAAATATAGTATGAGACTACAAAGATGCTGCTGATTTTCCAAGCATCCGTTTTGCACAAACATCTGGTGTAGCTAGTTGTACTCTAGCGAGACCGGTCCGATCAAATGCTTTGCTCCAAGGCGGTGACAGCACAAACATTATGCTACATGTTTGTTTGCTCTCCATTACCCTTATTAAAAAGCATCTTCACCTTAACTGTCTCCAAGTGTCTGACTAGATTGTCATATTGGGTCAACTATTTCAAATACGTACAGTGAGACCACAGGGAGGAACATAAAGAAAAAAGTTGCACGTGTGCCTTGCTTCAGGGCATGTGGAAGAACAGGCTACCGTCCTGCCGCAATGCCAACAGATGGCTGAACAAACCAGCTGAGCAAGAAAAACACATCCGCCCTGTCAAGAAAATCAGTAGGAGGGTCCGTTGCAGAGGGAATTGTAGGGGCCAGAATACGACACGATAACCACTCTGCTTCCAGCCGCAAACGCCTACCCATCAGTGTGGTATTACCTGAGGCATTCCTCCGGGGGAAACGCAAAGCCAGCTGGCAGCATGACAACAATGCACAAACGGTACCGCTTTCAAAGGAGCACCGACTGCTCTAGGCAGGGCTGTCACACAAACCAGTCATGCTTTACTCATCTGCACTTAAGTACAAATATGAATAATTAAATACATAATAAAGCTCGTCAGTGTTAGCCAGCACTTGCTAGCCCGGGGTGAGACTTGGAGCTCACTTCCTGTTGCTGTCTGTAGTGGCTTATTTCCATACATGGTGAGAGAGGGCTTGTGGCCGTGAATGTGACACGCCCTTCTCACCCACTTCCCCCTATACATTTTTTACTATTCTCTTTTGGTGCTATTCTGCATTCTTGGGGCAGCACTACCATAAAGTTAATATTAAAAACAAAAGAAAGCCCAAGGGCCTCTGCTTGAGTCATCAGTAAACAGTGTGATAAAGCACGCACGGAAATAAATCAGGTCTTTTGAGGAAAGAGCTCAAATTTCTTCAAGACATTCTAGAGAAACTGCATTCTCGTGCAAGAAGGCGATACAGGAACCAACTTAAAAAAAAAAAACTTAAAAAACTTTAAGTGTAGACAACTGTTTAATCATTTTGGTTGTGTGTGAAATGCACCTAATCAATTCTGCATTTTCTTCTATTCGATTCTTAATAAAAATGATTAACAACCGCTATACTACTGAGTGTTACGCAGATAACAACAGCAAAGTTTGACCAGAGATTGTATACCAACGGCAGCTGAAACTAAAAAGAAAAAAAGAAGTTGCCCCCATGCAAAAAAATAAATACTACTACTACTAAAAAATAATAATTTGCCATCAGGGTCAAAAGGTCAGGAGTGCAGCTGACTATAGTGCGCGGTGTGTGAGTGTGCACGTATGTGTGCGTGTGCATGAGAAAGACACACACCTCGTCTGCTCCGTGTTCCTGCAGCTCCTTGTAGAACTTCAGGGAGATGCTGACCATCACCTTGGTCTTGTCCCCGTTGGGGTTGGAGATGTGGTACAAAACGCCATCGAAATCTACAGGGGACAGCACACCTGGATTGGGGTTTCTATGGCAACGCCAAGCATTAGAGCGGAACAGAATTGTGTTTACCACCACCCCACGCTACTCCTGTTGCACTACAGGGCCTCCCAGTGGCCATATATTGTATTACATGCCGCTGTTTTTATCATATTATTGATATGTGCTCTTTTCCGGTTTTAATCAGTGAGCCATATCAACATTAAGTTCAATTATGACATTACATAAAAATCTTATATCCAAGGGATATTTAAATTGTATTCGAGCCATAGGAAACATAAAAATAAGAAAATAAAGAAAATAATTTTTTCCTGATAACCAGGACATTGTAATTATGTAACAGCATGATACAAGGCTGCCACCTTATGATAACATCCACATACGAGTTTATATAATTCGATTTCTAATTGATTTCTGATGTCTGAGCACAACACAGTAATTGATTTATATAAACAATTAGTCATATGCTGACCTGCAAATGTCACCTCCACTGCCTCGGGTTTGGTTCTGCAAAGAAAAAACATATTTGATTGTACTGCTGCTGACTTACTTGCATATATTAAGTATTTATAAACTGTCCAGTAGAAAATGTACTTCGCTTAAAACAAACAACTATCAACGCTGTAGGACTATATAATAATAGTATTATAAAACAAAAAGATTATACTTTTCATGTAATGAAAAGCACAGCATTTGCTGCTGGTAGGTCTCATCATATTTGCATTTGCAAAAGGCATAGAGGTGATCTTTTACAGCATATTTTATTTATGGGATTAACGACTTTCTGTGTGAAACCTCAGTTAAGACAATAGCGGAGGTTTGTTCAATCAAACACACGCACACTTGAATTTACGAATTTCCACTTCAATGCACAAGTGGGGAAATCCACCACTGCATTATCTTGCCTTTGCAGCTATACTACCTAATCACTGCACTGACTTGACCAGGCATGCGCGCTGGAATGCGGAAGTGCAAGAAAGGGCGATGGCTGGTGCAGGCCGTAGATGTATATTAAGATGCAGGCTCTCTTTGACGCATCTAGCCTTAAAACTGGTCGTGTCTTATATTTTTAACAGCCTGTAAACCTATATTATGTCACCAGCGAGAAACACACACGTTTAGTTTTGCTGCATGACATTTTAACGTAAAGGCATGGCCTGTCTTTAGCATCAACTTGCTGCTATATTGAGAACCAGTCAGGGAGATTAAGAGCAGTTTAATCTACCAGTAAACTAAATCGTTACTAGTGGATAATACATGTTAATCTGTATAAATAGTTTTAACATAAGAAATAAGTATTTACAAATAATTATTAAAAGATAGCTGTTAGCTTGCTACCATACACACATCTAGCTAGGTACCTGACTACAATAGGCCAAATACAGCATGTATATATTGTGTGCTACACAGTAATTTATTTCACTGATCTCGATTAATATTAATATACAGTTTATTACACGTAAATCACATCCCACGTCATCATTTTACATGCCTACTTCATACCGCAGGGCGTTGAATAGCTCCTTGTTCAATAAAACAAATACCAGTAATATTAGAATTGTATCTATCCTGCATTCTAATACTGCCTGGACCAAACTATTACAGGACAGTGTCGAAAACATCGAGAACTGCCGAATCGGATACTAAAAAGCATAAAAAGCTATGCTAACGAGAAAGCTAGTAGAGCTAGCCGTGCTGAGATAACCTGAAAAAAAAAGATGTCTCACCCGTTAGATGCGCCGTCAAACTTCAACGCCAACGTCTCTTCGATAATCCGGTTGTTTATCTCTAACAGAATCATCTCTGATGCAGGTGTTTTATATAATTGTATATGATTAAGCCCTCTTTATGTCAAATTCTGCAGTTTCCCTTCCTTTCTTCCTTCCTTCCTTGACAGACCGCTTCCGCCTGTCTGTCGCTTCCGCATATTTCATCTAGGACCCTCACAAAGGTCTCCTGGAATATTGCCTGTACTCATTTAATGCTATCTCAGTATAACTATGTATGTGGTCCCCTATAAACAATCAATTACACAGCCATGAAACCAATAAGGTTAATATCGAATAAAAAGATGATATTGTCTGGCAGAAAATGCGTTGATTTACATGTATTCAAATATATGGTATATGGTAGGCCTACGTGGATGACGTAATAAATTAATAAATACATTAATGAATTAATTGATTAATTAATGAATTAATAAGTTAATTATGAAGTTGGTGTCTGCCTTCTCTACATTTTACCGGCATTTTAGTACAATATGATGTAGGCTACATTTTATAGTTGGTTGCATTATAGATTACAACAAAGGTTAACCATCTGTCAACCTTTTATAGGCTACAATATAATTATACAATTAAACGCAGATTGTCAAATATAGATCAAATATATCATGGCAGCATGTTAACTTTGCAGTTTTATACAATTTCATACAATCATTCAAAATGTGTGTGTGTGCGTGTGCGTGTGCGTGTGTGTGTGGTATGTTTCATGTATTGTCTGCCCATTGTAGACTGGGCTGTTTGTTTTGCTTTAAATAGAACTGTCAAATGTATGTCATTGACACTCAACGTTAACAACTAGCCTTCCAGTGTCAAGTTGTCAGACAAGCAGGAGACAGACCGACGCTATATCACGCTGTGCTGTCACGGGGCATATGCAAAATATGCATTTAACATAGAAGAGGGAATGAATTATTGCACTACAGTATGAGTTGAGGGCTCTGGAGATAGAGGTTAAACTTGGCATATTATTTTTCCTATTGTCAGTTTGAGAGTCTAAGTGTCTGCATAGTCACTTAATTATGATCTGATGTTTTTGAGCCTGTTGTAGTCTATTCTTGCTCAAGTTTGTACCGCAAACTATAGCCTAACCCTAAACATTAACTACTATATATAAAATATAGACTAATACAACTAATACAACTACTATAATTTACTAAGCTGCTGTAGGCTTAACGTTCATTTATTGACCTACGTGTTTATTAGTGTGATTCATAATTCCACATAAAATAAAAGGGGTCAGTTCTAGCTCTGTATTTTTTTTAAATGTTACAGGTCAATTCATGTAAAATGCCCCCCTGGCCAAAAGATAGAAGTTGTCTTCATCGAATATGGCATATGTGTTGTTCTTTGTTGTGAGGCAACAGAATTGCAAGAGAACAATGTTTCCAGAACGTGCTTGTTGACATGATCCGCAATGAATTGCCTCAGACCAGTTGACATACAAATCTGTGCAATGTTTGTCCATGAAATTTGTATTTATTTGTTATAGTATATAGACATATTTATTATTTAAATGTATGATATAGCTTGAATGTCATCAATCAATATAATGAAAATCCAACATGTATAGCTGTCATTAATCTTTCTGCATTATAATTATTGGCAGCATAATATATGCTGCACGTGTTAATATGTAGACATACTACCGCTATAGACAATTATAAACAAACGCTGAGGAAACATAACTGACATGTATCAGTGTAATGCCACCCTGTTGTGTGCTGTGACTTTTGCGTAAAGAAATGTAACACCTTTCACACATTTTCACACGTTTTCCTTCTTCAAAACGCAACCGGGTGGATGACATAATTTCCTTTCCATCTGCTGTAATCTTTTGTCTGAGCTGACGCCAAAACAGCACGGAAGGTGAGCCGTAATGAATGGGAGATAATAAACTGAAGATGCACGGATATTATTCCTATTAGCCTATTATTAACAACCTCATACAGAGCCGCTGTAAGCTGTTATATTCTCAGCTCCAGTGCCACGACCGTTGTCTACATGAATGCCATATATAACTTCAGTGACTTCTTCGATCCTCAGAATGACAGCGACAATTTAACCTACATTGTGGACCCCAACACTGTGACATGCGATAGAGTGCAGCCGAAGGGGTCGGCGGCCGTGGCCTTGTGTTTGCTACACGTATCGATCTTTCTTTTGGCTATCCCGGGTAACCTTCTGGTGGGCCTGGTGATTGGCCTCAACTGGCACACCCTGACCGCCTCCGATGTATACTTGTTCCACCTGACGGTAGCAGACGGTCTGTTGGCTTTGACCCTCCCTATCTGGGCGGCGTCGGGGGTCCAAGGCTGGGTTTTTGGGGACCTCCTGTGCCAGATAGTCAGCGTAACGATGGAAGCAAATTTCTACACAAGCGTTCTCTTCCTGGCCTGCATCAGCGTCGACCGCTACCTGGTGATCGTGCACGCCACATCGCGCACCGAGCGCCACAGGATGGGCAGCCAGGCTGTGTGCGCGTCCGTGTGGGCGATCGGCTGCGCCCTAGCGCTGCCAGCGCTTTTCAGCCGCGCTTTCGACCCGATGAAGGGCTCGGGCAAGTTGATGTGCGCCGAGCGCTTCGACCTCGGCAGCGCCACCTGGTGGAGGCAGGCCACGCGCGCGCTCCGCGTCCTAGTGGGCTTCGTGCTGCCCGTGGTCGTCATGGTGACTTGCTACGGCACCACCGTCGCCAGGCTCCTGCAGACACGCGGCTTCCAGAAGCACAGGGCCATGAGGGTGATGCTTGCCGTGGTGATCGCGTTCCTGCTGTGCTGGACCCCGTACCACCTGACCGTGGTCACGGATACGGTGCTGGGCGCCAAACTGGTGCCTTTCAACTGTGCCGTGAGGAGATCCGTCGACGTGGCTATGCAGGTGACCCACAGCCTGGCACTGTTTCACAGCTGCATCAACCCGGTCCTGTACGCTTTCATTGGAGAAAAGTTCAGGAGGAAGTTGAGGATGCTCTTGATGCGACAACTGAGGCAGGAGAGGGCCTCGGGACCGAGGTTCAGCAGGTCTACGTCCCAAACGTCCGAAAGCAACAATAGACCTACCCTGATCCTCTGAAAATGATGAATGACTTTGCTTTGGACCAGTAGGGTCTATATGCTATTTCAATTATCCATTTAATATTGCCTAATACTCATAGCTAACAATTCATTGTCAACTCAAAGTTGAAATCCACGGTTTACAACTATTAATAAGAATGAATATACTTAATTAATTAATTAATTAACTGCATTAATTAATCTCTGATATAGGAATTAAGACGTGATTAATGGTTTAATTAATAGTAAATCGTATGTGACTATGTAGTAATCAAATATACTTCTTATTAATGGATGATGTGTTAAACATTAATGCATAACTTCAATATTACCGGTTTATGCATTAGTTAAAGCATTAATCAGTAATAAAGTTAAGTTAACAAAGTTACAGTTCATTCAATACAAATTACATCATGGCGAATGCTAACCTTTAAGGTTTTGAGGTTGACATCTTGTTAAAGGGCTATAGAATCAGTGATTGTGACCATTCACATGTATGATATGGCAAATGTTAACCTATGCTCAACATGACACAGGTGTCTCACATTCACAGATATGATAGAGCTGAATAATGTATTTAATAGCGTACCAATATCTAGGCTGAGGTAACAAGCATTCCTTTTTTAGTGCCTCACTGAATGAAACTTTTAAACTACACTGCTGCCATCTAGTGGCGTCATTATTGCTTTTGTAAAACGGGCGGCCATATTCATATCGTGGACACCTTTAGCCAAAGGAACTTTTAACCATGGTTACATTTGGAATTTAACACAAACATTTGGCAGTGCATATGGCCTATTATTTTAATCAATCATTAATATTTCTGTATTTTAGCATGTTTCTGTATTTAACCCTTGCTTCTTCAATCGACGTCAACTACATATTGTGCTGTCCAGATGTTGTCTTTTCTAGGGACATGCCTTACAAGTTTAAGTAAACAAAATATGATGTTATACATACACTAACCAACTGTCCCAACGTATTTTGGCATGTTGCAGTCATTACATTTGAAATTAGAGAATATTTTCATAAAACAATTAAACTCGCAAGGTAAAATGTCACATACTTTGTTGTAGTATTTTCAATTTAGTATAGGGTGAAATTAAGTTACAAATCACTTATATTTGGTTTTATCTGCATTTCCATATCCAACTTTTTGGAAATTGGGTATTATGGTTACATTGTACTCAGTTTTTGAGGCTATAGGTGCATATCTGATTTGACACATTTTATTTAGCATTAATCAAATGGTCTACAACACCGACAGTTCCACTTGCTAAAATGACTTAAAATACCTCTACTGTCATGTAGGCGGATCTTGGCGCACTTGGGCAGCACTGTGTCTCAGACTGTACGTAAGTAAAGGCTGGCTCTGCGAGACTAGCTGCCTGCTGCTGGTCTCGGTGACCCTGCTGGCACCACACATGCCATTTGTTGTGCGGTTTCTGGCTTATAGTTTAGCTTGCGCAGCTTATCTGTGACAGGTGCAGTATGAACATATAAAGAATTAAGCATTACATTGAATTATTTTGACACCATAGTGTCATAGTGTTACTATTTTTTTGATAAATTGACAGCATTACTGAGACATTATCTTAAGAGGGAACCCAGCTTGACTGTATAGCCTACATAGTACCTTGTTACTTGGATGTGGTGTTTTGCATCAGGCAGTTTGCCACTTGCCACTCGATACAGTATGCCCACACAAAATGTAATATGACATCTATATGACATATATAGATGTTATTATTCCCATCATGAAGGGCAAATTATTTGAGAAGCTTGCGCGCACACACACACACACACCAATCTCTTACTTTTACAATAAAAATACATGATGGCTTTATATCTTGCACCAAATAGTGAACTGCCTACTGTATGCAGACTTCCATATACAAATCACCAGCAGTAAATATTGTGCTAGTAAAAAATACTAAACTACAAGAAACAAGACAGTTGCAAGCCTTTAATTAGAGTTATGTAAAGCTTTTGATGGAACAGTTAGGTCTGCTGCGCAGAGAGGGCCAAATTAGATTTTTTTTGTCATGGGGGCAAAAAATTCCTGGCGGCACCCCTGCCCCCTGGGCGCCTCCCTTGGGAGGTGTTCCAGGCACATCCAGCTGGGATGAGGCATCGGGGAAGACCCACGACTAGGTGGAGAGATTATATTTCCACACTGGCCTGGGGATTAAAAAAATTATTTTGTGCAGTGTATCGCAGTTATGTCATAAATCATAATATAAGAATAAACAGAAATTGTAAAGATTTTACATGAAAATTATATATACGCACAGGATTTAAGTGCCCACAAGTTTTGCCAAATATTGGGAAACACTATACAGTACAAGGGGAAGAGATGCTGTTTTTAACATTGCATTTTGTGAACAAGGAACCAGAACAAGGAAATTCATCAGTTATGTTAAGATTGTGTGTGGGGGCATGAAATGCAATGTTAACAATGACATGTTTTTAACACTGCATTTTGTGAACAAGGAAACAAACCAAGACAGAACAGAAGAAACCAGGTGGAGCTGTGGTGCATGCAATAACTCCCTGCCCATTGAGCCTGAAGGCCCTGGAAGACCCCGGGTCTGAATCCGGCCCGCATCAATTTTCCAATCTCTCTCTCCCACTCGTCTGCTCTCTCTATATACTTTCACATTTAAGTAAAAGAGGAAATTAGTCAATTATCTTTGACAGATGCAGAGACTTATTCATGCTTATATATCATAATGTAAATCACTGTAATAACTTACTCTCTGCAGTTCTGAGAGAGTATTAAAAGTATTCAGTTGGTACAGAATACTAACCTGACATGCCAGATTGTCTCAATACAAGATTATTTGGTAAGATTTAAGAATATTTGGCTATTTTCTAGTAGGCTTTTTTTGCAGTGTAGTCTTTCCAGACTGATTCTCGCAGCAAAACTGACCTGAAACTCACGAGGTCAGGATGGTCTCACAAGGCTAACAGAATGCTGCTGCCAGAACTTATACTAGAATTGTGGTGAACTTAAACAATAACTCAGCTACCCTCAGTTCTAGCCCTGCAGTCATCGCTACCTGCAGACTCACTAATTGATGCTCCTCCAGCCATTTTTACAATTTGTGAAATCACTAAGGTCGAATTTGATTATTATGATGGCTATTTCTTCCAAAATTATATTTGCAACGCTGACCTCATCTCATCTGAGCTAGGCAGTGGCAAGTTGGAAGTGTTCGTAGTGGTTATTGGACAAAACTAGTTCAAGCCATCAAGAGGAAAAGCACTAAACAAACTTTCATCTGCATTGATAGCCTAAGCATGTAGCCTAATCTATGTAAGCATGTCTGTAAAATTACAGACATAATGCCGATTACATTTTTCAAAACTGACATACCTCGTTGAAAGGGATATGTCAGTTTCGATGGCATGCATAACTTACATCTGTCAATACCCTTACTACAGAAAGAGTACACATTTTGGAGCAACATATGCTGCTGTCCAGAGACATGCCTGCATTTTCCAGTAGAACAATGTGTTAAAGACCATCCAAACCTCCCTCCCTTGAGTGGGTCCAGGTGAACAAGTGGGTCCATGTTGGCCGGTCCCACTAAACACTCAAGGACATCTTACATTTAAAAGACATAGATGTAAAACAGTTGGCTGAAATATACATACTATAGAAATAAACATTTTATCTGAGAAATATATATAAAATTAAACAGTCAGGTGAGAGTGGAACAAAGGGTCAGACGTTGTAGGCAAACTTGAAGAGGTGGGTTTTGAGGAGCTTAGCAAACAAGGTGACCGTGGTGGCATGTTTAATGTGCAGTGGAAGTGCGTTCCAGAGTCTGGGAGCAGAGCAGCTGAAGACCCGAGCCCCCATGGTGGAGAGGTGGAAGGTGGGGGTAACCAGAAGTCCTGAAGAGAAGGAGTGAAGAGATTGGGAGGGAGTATATGGCAGAAGAAGGTCAGAGAGGTAGGAGGGAGCCAGATTGTGAAGGGCCTTGTATGTGAGGAGGAGAGTCTTAAAGTTGATACGGAATTTTACAGGAAGCTAATGTCGCTCGATCCAAATAGGAGTGATGTGATTTGTTGACTTTGTGTTCGTGAGGATTCTGGCAGCAGAGATCTGAACTAATTGATGAGTTTGGTTATGATGTCAGAGAAAAGAGAGTTGCAGTAATCCAGACGTGAAGTGACAAAGGCGTGGATGAGGGTTTTGGTGCTTGAGTATGAGAGTGAGGGATGAAGTCTAGATATGTTGCGGAGGTGGAAGAAGGATGCCCGGGTGATGGTTTTGATGTGTGATTCGAATGAAAGGGAGTTATCAACAATGACACCAAGACCTTTCGCGGTTGTTGACAGTGGGATGGAAAGACCGGCAATGTTAAGGCTGGAGTTCTCTTGTGTGGGGAGAGTGGATTTGGAGCCGATGAGCAGGACCTCTGTCTTGCTGTTGTTGAGTTTGAGGGCGTTTAGAGTCATCCAGCTCTGGATGTCGTGAAGGCAGTTGGTGACGAGTATTGGGTGGAGGGATGAGGTGGGTTCAGTTGAGATGTAGAGCTGGGTGTCGTCCGCATAGCAGTGAAAATCAACCTTGTGATATCTCATGATCATACCCAAGGTATATGATGAACAACAGAGGACCCAGCACCGAGCCTTAAGGGACACCCAGTGAGACTGCCTCACATCTTGATCTGTGGGATTTCAGCTGGACGAATTGTTGGCGGTCTGAGAGATAAGAGGAGAACCAGGATAGTGCAACTGCTGAACTACCAATGCCAGACAGATGTTCCAGGAGGAGTGGGTTGGAGATGGTGTCAAAGGCTGCAGTCAGGTCAAGAAGGACAAGGATTGATAGGAGGCCGGCGTCAGCTGCACGGAGGTGGACGTTTGTGATTTTTACAGGTGCCTTTCAGTACTGTGTTTGGGACGGAATCCAGACTGAAACGGTTCAAGTAGGATGTTGGAATTTAGATGGTTGAGAAGTTGCGAGGCCACCACCCTCTCAAGTTTTTTGGAGAGGAAAGGAAGGTTTTATATGGGGCGGAAGTTGTTCAGATCATTTGGGTCAACATTGGTTTTCTTGAGTGTGGGTGTCACTGCTGCAGTTTTCAGGGTGGGGGGCACGAAGATGGTGGCGAGAGAGGAGTTAATAGTGTCAGTGAGCAGGTGAGAGATGGAGGGAAGGCATGTTTTAATGAGGCTAGTGGACATGGGATCAAGTTGACAGGTAGAGGATTTTGATTTCATGATGAGTTCAGTAATGTATTTTTCAGTGGCCGGGATGAAGTCAGAGAGGCAGGAGGTAGAGGTTGAGTCCAATGATTAGTTCATCCAGGACAGGTTCTCAGCAGGGGTGGAGGGTGATTGTAGATGGAGGTGGATGTTAAGAATTTTTCTATTGAAGAAGTCCAGAAATGAATTGCACAATTCAGGCATGGGGTCAGGGTAGGAGTTATCAGGAGGTTGGAGTAGGTGTTTTACTGTCAAAAAAACAACTTAGAGGTTTTTATCAGAGTTGATATTGGCAGAGTATTACAAAGATCTGGCAGTTGTGAGGGCGGTTTTGTATTTTGAGAGGAGATCCATGTAAGCTTGTGAATGAGATTAACATTCTGGATGAAATCCCTGTCATCAAGCAACAACATACACTCAGTAGCGAATGGACACCACCTTGCAATTGAAAACTATTGAGCCAATCAGATCACCGCATAACCAATGATCAGTCCAAGATAGCAGGGGCCGCTCATATCTCCCCTCAATATAGAAAGTAGTCTGACAAACACAGAGACAGCGATGCAATGCAGCGCAGCAGATGCGGCCAGCCGGCTGGCCCAGTCACAGGATGTAGTGTAAAACATAAGAAATTTTAAACATAAAAACAGTGGCCGGTTCACACTGGCCGGATCGGTTTGGAATGGACCGGCCGGCCGTTCGGGAATACTATCTAACGTCCCGATGATTAGTCCGTCCCTGGTCGTGGTCAATAACAACTATGGCGTTCCAACAACTACTGCCTTTGTTAATTTCTTATATTGTGCTGCCACCTAGTGGATAAATAAGTTATTGAACCAAAAACGGCCCTGGACACCGGCCGCCACAATCATTAGGAAGCACGAAGGGTACACACCATCCTTGCGGTCCCCTTAAATATACTGTAGCCTACATCCATCTAAACTCATTTTAAGTACATCTAAAACGAATGTTTGCTCTTACGTTGTGATATTTCTTGTTTCAACTTTGTCAGAGCTAAAAGATTTAAGATGTGAAATAGAGAGACAAAAAGTCAAAAGCAGTTACTGCGTGTACATTCAGGTCCTGATTTGTCGGAATTCCTTAAAGATGTGGGGAAAAGCTGTACAGTTAAGTAAAAATGCCATTCTGGTAATGACTAAATAGATGTTATTTCATTTACTGTCAAAAAAACAACTTAGAGGTTTTTATCAGAGTTGATATTGGCAGAGTATTACAAAGATCTGGCAGTTGTGAGGGCGGTTTTGTATTTTGAGAGGAGATCCATGTAAGCTTGTGAATGAGATTAACATTCTGGATGAAATCCCTGTCATCAAGCAACAACATACACTCAGTAGCGAATGGACACCACCTTGCAATTGAAAACTATTGAGCCAATCAGATCACCGCATAACCAATGATCAGTCCAAGATAGCAGGGGCCGCTCATATCTCCCCTCAATATAGAAAGTAGTCTGACAAACACAGAGACAGCGATGCAATGCAGCGCAGCAGATGCGGCCAGCCGGCTGGCCCAGTCACAGGATGTAGTGTAAAACATAAGAAATTTTAAACATAAAAACAGTGGCCGGTTCACACTGGCCGGATCGGTTTGGAATGGACCGGCCGGCCGTTCGGGAATACTATCTAACGTCCCGATGATTAGTCCGTCCCTGGTCGTGGTCAATAACAACTATGGCGTTCCAACAACTACTGCCTTTGTTAATTTCTTATATTGTGCTGCCACCTAGTGGATAAATAAGTTATTGAACCAAAAACGGCCCTGGACACCGGCCGCCACAATCATTAGGAAGCACGAAGGGTACACACCATCCTTGCGGTCCCCTTAAATATACTGTAGCCTACATCCATCTAAACTCATTTTAAGTACATCTAAAACGAATGTTTGCTCTTACGTTGTGATATTTCTTGTTTCAACTTTGTCAGAGCTAAAAGATTTAAGATGTGAAATAGAGAGACAAAAAGTCAAAAGCAGTTACTGCGTGTACATTCAGGTCCTGATTTGTCGGAATTCCTTAAAGATGTGGGGAAAAGCTGTACAGTTAAGTAAAAATGCCATTCTGGTAATGACTAAATAGATGTTATTTCATATTTCATTATTCAGTTCATACATAATTCAAATTATTGATACATACAAATTGATACATTAATAGATCATCTTTTTGTTATATTAATTCAGACAGGAATAATAGTTAGATATTTTTGGTGTGCTTGTTTGTTTGGGTTTAACCTATCATGAAGGTGCATCAATGGACTGCAGCAGCAAACACACTGTGCTGTAACAGGATCAAGTTGCAGATATACCATATAGGCTACTGATCCTACCATGCATGACAGGTACCTGAATGAAAATATGAATGAGGAAACTTGCCTGTACACAGACATACATTTCAGCACAGATGTTGTAGCATCTATGCATTTTAATCAACCCTTTTCCTAATAATTGTTGACCTAATGATAATAATAAGTATGATGGACCCTAGAAGACGTCACTCACAGCAATGTAATTTGCTTATGCGATGCTGACAAAATCTGACGTCAGTTAGCCTAATGTTAAGTCGGTCGAAGAGTTGGCTGCATTTAACCTGACATGCCAGAGGAATTGTTGTCACAATAGCCTATATGATATGTTAAATAAAAGAAAGCTAATCTGCAAATGCTGCGCTATTTGACATTGCATGACAGACCATCACAGAAATTAGGGGATTGTCTCACTCACTCTATAAAAACGTCACCGTCTTCGACATTCATAATTAATCATCATAATGATGGCATATAGTCTACTGTAATGATGTCATTTCTTTGTTATGATAAAGCCTTTAAGTTCAATTCTTACAGCCACTTCAATCTCCTACTCCTTCTCACTAGCTCCTTGACTTCTAGGGCGGCTGCTGCTCTGCCTGGTAGACTTTGGTAGCCAGCCAGATGCTACTGTAGCCCCTGCCGCAAACATGTCTGTTATGTATCTGCCAATATATTTGTATGTTGATTTTGGCCCGCAAATTCCCTGCACCCTTTTTATTTATATATTTTGATTCCCTAATAGGCTACTGCTCCCGCAGTCTTCAACCATAGTCTGCATTGCTTGCTGGTTTTTGTATATGCCTATTTGTCTAACTGACTCAACTTACAACCTCAACATATTTGAAAATATTACTAGGCCTAATATTTAAACTTTGATATATATAAACTCACCTGCCTCTCCACTTTTGCAAATATAATAAATTTTTGGTCAGTCACATTGTATTATGGGAATAACTTATCAATGAAACAGCCTACAGAAAGAAAGACCATTAGGCCTACATCAGAAACATGTCTTCAGTAGGAGTAGCTATCACTCCAAATTAAATAAAATGCATATATTTATTGACAAGGTGATAATGTTTACATTATGTGAGAACTGGGACATTAAAAACAATTCGTTTATTAATAAACGTAATGCAGCGAGTTGGTCTAGGCCTACAGACTCACCCTATAGACTCTAGGGCCTGCGAACAGAAAGTGCGTAGCGTGGGGGGGGGGGGGGGGGGCTTAACTTACTGGGGTAAAGGAAGGAGTGTGGGCCGCTGCCAGAAGATGGCAGGCATGAAACCTTTGAGAAAGCTGGCTGCCGCAAAACGCAGAAGAAGCAACAGCAGCCACACTGGTCTCTCTTAAGAAAATACCTATTTATGTCTATGGGTTCATATGCTACACACGATGACTTTCACCCGTAGGCCGATGGTATGTTTACACGTGTATGTCCTAAAGCCTAAAGGTAAAACATATATAGGAGATAAAAAGCTATAGTTTATAGTACTATATTATAGTACTATTATTACTATATTATAGTAATTACTTATATTTATAACGTTGTTTTGTACTAGCTTGTTTACGTTAGCACACTAATTAAAAGTTCAGATCTGGTTTGATGCATTTTATTTAGCAGGACTCAAATGACACGACTCCCAGAAAAACTTGCTATGTTACAGCTTGCGTTAGGATTTGGTTACTGCCAGTGGCTTAGGCTACATATTGCAAAACACCAGCTCCAAGTAACGAAATACTGTGTATAGCCCTATATAGGGTACTGCCATGTAGTGTGTATAGTAGACTACCGGTGCTAGTGGTCAGGCTGGGTTCCATCATAATCGTGTCAGTTATATAGTTATAATAACGCAGTTAATGTCTAATGTGGATCGCCGACGCATATGGCTACTACGGACCAGTGTCTTTACCGCGCTTGTCTGCGGTGGTGTTATAACAGTCCAAAGTAATGCTTTTTATCTTTAACAGGTTCACAATGACGGACCCAGTGGGACAGCTCTCGTTCAATCGTTGTCTGTGTGAAATGAGATAAAGGTCAACGCTGCCAAGTTCATGCAAATGGAAGTTTGTGACATTTGTTTTGAATATATCTGTGGATGGATCGTGAAATCAAGTCAAGTGTTGCGACTCGAGCATCTTGATCTCATATCAGGTAGGCTTACTGGAAAGAAGCACGTTGCACAAAAAGCGACAAACAATATTAATTTTAAGAGCTGTCACAGAGTCAGATGCTATTCATTGTGGAACCTGCAAAATACAGTATTAGCCTGCCTACACTTTACAAAGAGGTCCACAAACAAGCGTTTACGCAATGGTGCTGGATGACCCTTCGACGACAGTGGAAGGACCGGACGACGAGAGAGAATTAGACCTGAAGGAGAACACATGTGAAGACCTGCGACACGGGGATGAAGAGCTGGAGATGGCCGCCACGGCACACGAAGCGTCCTCTTCACCCGCGGACGCCAAGGAATCCCGGTCGTGGAAGTTGTCCGTGGCCTTCCTGTGTTTCTTCGGGTTTATGGCGTCCATAAAACCCGGGGAGCCCTTCATAACGCCGTGCCTCCTGAGCCCCGAGAAGAACTTCACAAGGGAACAGGTCAGTGAGCGTTCAGTTCAGACTTGGATGCAAGGCAGATTCTTGCTACAGTAAGCTTGGTCTCACAGCCTACAGTAGGCCATCAGTAGACTAGCGGCATGTGGTTCATGCTTGTTCAAAACAACTTCTTGAAATACTGTAGATGCACTTTACTTTAAAATTCATATATTTAAAGGTAATCAATATTTTAAATGAATGTCAAAGCATTACAAATGCTTTAAATATAAAATACAAAAATGTCAGGATTGTTTGGGATAAATAAATGATAGATGAATAAATGTCTATAATCTTACAGTAGATTACAGTATAGTGCAATTGGCAAATTAAGTGTATCATCTCCATATTAGGTTTTTACCTGCAAAACCTGTTGATGTGCACAAAGATGTGTCCAAATGTAGCATCTGTTCAATCTTTCTTAAAGTAGGCCCGATGCAGTGCAATGAGTGACTCATATAACCCATAGATCAAGTGGAATTTCTGAGTAGGTCCTTAGTGTATTTCATTTTAAGCCCATATGGCTTGCATCATTATTTTACTTAATCAGCAGGTAAATACATGCTCGGTAGAGAAAGTGTGATCAAAGTTCACATTCCTACAAAGTGGGCCAGTGGAACTCTTTACAGCCTTTGTACGTTAGAAATTAGCACAGTTTTAGAGACCACATTGACAGTAGAGTGAGTGAAAATTCATTTTCTGTTACGAGCAAGTTTGTTAAACATTATTTACTTTGTTTAACTAACTAAACTAAATGGGCATCTGCTTGAGAGAAATAACCTGCTATACAGTAGCGGGTTAACATCTTATGACAGTCTGGTGATCTGTCCTAATCTTTGTTTTATCAACATTATAACTTCCTCAATATTGTTGGTCTCAGCATTATTTTCCCTTTTCCCTGTCAGCTACTGTCACCCTGTCAGGTCTAGCAGAGACCTTTTCATTCTCAGAGAGAGGCTTCATGAATGTCTCTCTCCATCAGGGAATGGCCCACTATGTATCCTGTTTATGTAGCATTATAACTGTCCCCTATGAATGATATCTGATTAAAATCTACTACCCCTCTTCTTAGAAGACCTTACAGTATAAGCACGTCAGCAGTATGTCACATGTTCAGCACAATTTGCTTATGTGACATAGTGCTGATGAATGGAAGAGGCTGAGAGACTTTGTACATGCTCCTATAGATCATGTTAGTACAACATCGTGTGGCCCTCACGTTTCCTTGTTAGTACAAATATTAGCAGTTGTCTTTGCTATGTGTGTTTCTCCTTTGCTGATCTTAAATAGAAATATTACAAGGGCTTAAGATGGATAATATCATCTGCTTCAATTCAAAGTTCTTTTCTTTACCACGCCTAGCAATAGGCACAGGTAGTACCATTAGGGTAAGAGGCCGCAATAAGCAAGCACCAACACTAATGTTAAGTATTAGGCCTACTTAGTCATTGGCATACACAATCACACTGAGCCATTCTATACTTGTATTTCCAGCAGTTAGGCTTACATGTATCCAGCTACACAAACGTTGGCTGCATTCAAGTACTCGTTTCATTTAGTTGTGTTCAGCGCTGCATGGTAGATTGTCTTAAAGTTAGTTGTGTTTTGGATTAGCCCAGATAGAGCTATCTGTCAGAGGGATTGACATGAAAACACAGCGCTGGTTTGTTTGTTGTCCGTCACGCCGGCGGACCAATGATGAATCCACTCTGGTGGCTAAAGGTCATGAAGGTCTACATGTAGCCTATCATTCTGTTTACTAAACACACCCTTTCATGCGCAAGCTAGACTTTGTTCTTCTTGTCCAGTTGAGAGTTGTGTCCAGCCCCAATTAATAATAATAATAACTCTCTTCATTCTCCACTCAATTTTCTCCCGCTTATCCAAAGTCGGGTCGCGGGGACAGCAGCTCCAGCACGGGACCCCAAACTCCCCTTTCCCGAGCCACGTTAACCAGCTCTGACTGGGGCATCCCGAGGCGTTCCCAGGCCAGATATAATCTCTCCACCTAGTCCTGGGTCTTCCCCGAGGCCTCCTCCCAGCTGGACGTGCCTGGAACACCTCCCTAGGGAGGCGCCCAGGGAACATCCTTACCAGATGCCCGTACCACCCCAACTGGATCCTTTCGACGCAAAGGAGCAGCCGCTCTACTTGGAGTTCCTCACAGATAATAATAATAATAAGTAAAAATAATAATAATAATAACAACAATAATAATATTAATAATAAAGTTATATAAATGTATATAGCGCCTTTCAAAAATCCCAAGGGCACTTTACAGTGTTGTCTATACATAACCCAGGACCAGGTGGAGAGATTATATCTCCAAACTGGCCTGGGAACGTCTCGGGATCCCCCAGTCAGAGCTTGATGATGTTGCTTGGGAAAGGGAAGTTTGGGGTCCACTGCTGAAGCTGCTGCTCCCGGACACGACTTCGGATAAGCGGGAGAGGATGGATGGATGGACATATTCTTAGCAAATGAGTGTGTTTGCTGTAACGTTACTGTGCGATGCTTTCCCTTCGGCGAATAATAATAATGAATCTACTATCAGCGTTGCTTTAGTTATGTTTACGTCTACCCCGTGCTAGCACGCATGCTACTTTATGCTAGTAGTATGCGTGCGCAGTCCCTAGCGCAAAATAATAAAGTTTATAAAGTGACTGAGTGGCGTTAATTTCCCGACATCGCAGACATATAGGGAAAACGGCAGCAGATGGAAAATCAACAAGCAACGGCAGTAGGCTAGGCTATAATCGTTTATGGTCTGTCACTGCATCGATGCAGAATAGTCTGCGTCCGCATCGTGATGCATGGTTGAGACTATTCATTTCAACAGCCCTACTGGTGACCAATGAGCTTCCCCCTCCAGGTAACCAATGAGCTCCTTCCCCAGGTAACAAATGAGCTCCTTCCCCAGGTAACCAATGAGCTCCTTCCCCAGGTAACCAATGAGCCCCCCCCCCCCCCCAGGTGACCAATGAGCGCTCTCCTCCCTCCCGCCAGGTGACCAATGAGATCAGCCCCGTGCTGTCCTACGCCTACATGGCGGTGCAGGTGCCCGTGTTCCTGCTGACGGACTACGTGCGCTACAAGCCCGTGCTGGTGCTCCAGGGCCTGAGCCACGTGGCCATCTGGCTGCTGATGTGGCTGGGCGCCACGCTGCTGGAGATGCAGCTGATGGAGGTCTTCTACGGTGTCAGCATGGCGTGCCGCGTGGCCTTCTCCTCCTACGTCTTCTCCCTGGTGCCGCCGCAGCTCTACCAGCGCGTGGCGGGCTACTCACGCTCCTCCACGCTGCTCGGCGTGTTCGCCAGCTCTGTGCTGGGCCAGCTGTGCATGTCGCTGGGCGGCGTGAGCTACGGCACGCTCAGCGTCACCTCGCTGGGCTTCGTCTGCTTCGCGCTGCTGCTGGCCGTGTGCCTGCCGTGGCCGCGCCGCTCGCTCTTCTTCAACCGGGCGGCGAGGGAGGAGGAGGGGGCGGGGCTCGCGGCGGCGAAGGAGGAGGAAGCCAACGGGCCGCCGCGGGCGCTCGGCGCCGCCGCCACCTGGAGGGAGTCGGTGCTGCTGCAGATGCTGCTGGAGGTGAGGAACGTGGTGCGGCGGCCCACCCTGAGGCTGTGGTGCCTGTGGTGGGTGGTCAACTCCACGGGATACTACCTGGTGCTGTTCTACGCGCACATCCTGTGGAACAAGGTGTACCCTGCCACCGACAACAAGCACGTGTACAACGGCGGCGTGGAGGCCGCCGCCACGCTCCTGGGTGAGTGGACAGCGACGAGATGGCCGCCTACGCCCCCCCCCCCCCGGCAGCCGCAGGTCAAAGGTCAACCGTCTGTTTGGTGGAAACGCGTCTGTGTCTTTGTTTGTATGGAACAGACGTGGGGTGGTTGTATTGGGCCTTCAACGATGATCCATGGTAGCCGTTCAATTTGGCTATATAGCAATGACACCTTCCTTAACTCTCCTCTCATTTCTTAATTCATACACAGAGGAGAAGTGCATCTCTTCACAGATCTAGTTGTGGAAAGAAATGCTCAGTTCTCATATGGCCATCTCATGTTCTGTAGCTCGTATGGTAGACTGCTTTCAGACTGCTATCTGTAATGAACTACCGAACACTACGCAAACCGACATTTTATAAATGCCCTATAATGTTATTGATTATAGATTACCTAGAACAGGGTTCCCCAACCCTGGTCCTCGGGGACCGGTGCCCTGCATGTTTTAGATGTTGCCTTGCTCCAACACAGCTGA
>JAODTR010000012.1:1432749-1453007 GCA_025399935.1 Amblyopsis rosae | reverse complement strand
CCCCCCCCCCCCAAAGTATAGGCTATTATGAAGCTGAATGACCCTTCCAGGACTGTGTGGGTTGGGTCAGACTCTTGCTTGACTGACACCTCCCTCTGTTAAGTGAGGGATACGATTGGCTGCTTTTATTTTACCATGCAGGTGAAGTCTTGTTGAAATTAAAACCTCTTTTGCAAGAGAGACCTGACCAAGAAGCAACATCAAACAACATACAACAAGGTTTCAAACATAAAACGAACAGTAGTTATAAATGCAAATGTAGTTGCATACATACAGTACATGCTCGCGTGCGCACACACACACACGCACACCCACACACATACATACAAAAACAAGCCTTTCTGTCTGCTGAAATTGTTAACATACACAATGATCTGTAAGAAACAGTCAGTCATTGTCAGTGAGTTCTGAAGAATGTTCCAGGTGGTCAGGGCAGGCAGAACACTTTAAAGACATGCGTATGTGCTTGTTTCCGCATAATCAAGATGGACGCCCTGGTCCAGTCTGCCGGGAAGTACGAGCAGGAGGCCAGAAGCGTCAAGAAGGAGATCACTGACATGCAGCGTCAGCACCAGCGACTCGCAGCAGAGCTGGAAGGCTTGAGGAGGAAGGCAAGGCGCACACGCACACATGCGCACACACACACACACACATACACGCACGCACACACACACACACGCACACACACACGCACACACACACATCCTGTTGTTTTAACTCAATTTAATTTGCTCAGTATTTGTTTCTTAGTATTGTTGTCTTGAACTGCTCTGAACATGATTTATTTCCCTGTGTTACTTCCTATTGCTGGATTTTTCTGTTTTGCTCTTGTTTGACTTTCAAAGCATTTATCAAAACTATTTTTAAAAGAAAAAATAGTATGGATAGGATGGATGGATGGATGGATGGATGGATTTTTAAAAGTGCTCTTTAAAATATATTTATTTAGGTTACTATTATTATTATTATTTTGAAAATTATTATTATTGGTTATTCACGAAAGTCCCTTATTGCAGTCCACTTTATAATCTGGTGTCTAGGTGAGACATTTTTGGTGTCAGAGAGGATAGACACAGCTTGGTTCGGCATGGTTTTACACAACGTAACTCCCTGTAAGGGCGGAATGCTAATGGCTGCCTCAATCTGGCCTGCCTTGACAGAAAGACAACCTGGAGGCGGAGCTTAAAGAGGGCCAGAACGCTGGCCAGAACAACGTCGCCTTCGCTCACGACAACATCGCCCAGGTGAAGGAGGCCCTACGGCAGGCCAAGAAGGACATGGCCCAGCAGGTACGGGAGTACCAGGAGCTGATGAACCTCAAGCTGGCGCTGGACATCGAGATCGCCACCTACAGGAAGCTCCTGGAAGGAGAGGAGATGAGGTGAGGGGTGGGGGGGGGCTCGCTAGCTGTGGGTTCTGTGTGCTCTGAATGAATAATCTGGTGTTTCTACACAGCCCTGGCTCTGTAAATGGGAGGACAAACAAACAACACCACACATCAATAGCTTGGCAATGTCTATGAACTAAAACCTTTAGAGATAAATGTATCTTATGGATGCATTTTTTAGCCTGCCCCTATAGAACATTTTCAACCATAATATTTATATAATAAGGAAGCTTTAATTTTACAGTGATCCTTTCAACGTGCAATGCTTAGACTCTCTTTCGTATTTGTCTCCTTTAAGGTGGAAAGACCAAATGCGGCAAGCGGGTATGTGAACCCAAACTATTTTGTTTTGCATATTACATTAGCCTCCCCTCCCTTTCTAGAATGATGCCCAGTATACCCAGTAAATAACTACATTTGAGAATAACTACTGTGATAAAGTTTACAAAAATTTGCCTTAGAAATCAAATAAATAACATACTAGCATATGTTCACGGTGGGTCCATTGTCCTTGTCTAAAGTTCAACCCTTTCTTTCGCTCAGATTACTAAAACAAACCAACCAATCCACGTCCTTACTTGCACGCAGACGGAATTTCCCTGTTGATGCCACTGCCAGAGGTGAAACTCCCCTTCGAGGACCCAGACCCGACCACGACCCCAACCACGGCCACGACCCCGTACCCCGTCTCCAAGCAACGTCTGCTCATCAGAGTGGAGGTGCAGGAGGGCAAAGTTGTGTCTGAAAGCTCCCGCTACGCCGATGAATGACATGACGTCCCAGTAAATCCAATCAATGCCCCAAAAAATGTGAACAAAAGTTTTAATCAGGAACTTTTGGCTATTTAAATGCAAAATTTGTGTATTCATCATCGACACTGTGATAAGAATTGATAAGCTTCTAGTAGAGTATATAAAGTCACATTTATGAGATTACCGTGGTCCGTGGTGGGGAGGGGGTGGGTTACATAATTTTTTACAGGAAGCTTTGCTTATCTTAGTGTGTGTTTTTTTTAAATCTGTTTACATTTGTGGTGGTGCTGATAACAAATACAACCTCAGTTTTTTATCTCCACATATCATGTTGTGTTTGCAAAACAGAATTGATTAATGAGCTAAAGATTGATGATTTGGGCTAAGCAGGATGTTGTTTTATCACGAGACACCCTGAACGCAATATATACTATATCTGCCCAAAAATGTATTGGATTTTAATTGAGGTGCAGAACACAATTAGAATTTGAATAAAGTAAGTAAAATTGTTAAATTACAAGTGTGTAAAATTAAAAAATATATACATTGTGAGATAAGCAACCAGCACCCTGTTCAGGGCATTTAGAGGGGGGTAAAGGGAAATATGGGTAATGTTCGCTCATAGTTTGTATGGCTAATGTGTTACTTTAGTGTTATCAGTATCCTGTTTCATGGGTTCTTATTTCATTTTTGATACTTATAATTGTGGTTTTGCAATGTATCGTTAATTGGTGATGTAATTTCTAAAAGGTTCTGTTTTTATCAATGAGTAGGCACTTCTGTCTTTTTTTTGGGTGTGATGGTGTTAATAAAATGTGCTGCATGGATAAATGATGTTCTGCGTAATACCTCTATTAAAAATGATGTTCTGCATAGTAGCTCTATTAACCATACTATCACGCAGCAAACATGGAATGTGCATGGATGGATTCCCAAATTTAGTTGAAATATGCTTATCCAAATAACATACCACTCCTCTCCCATCTTAGTAAAGTTCAGCACTGTTTCAATTTCACTGAACACAACACATAAAATGGGTGCTGAGCCCATTACAACTAAGTTCTCAGACCTCTCAAAGATAGCTAACTGATATGTAAAACATACATTAACTTAATTATAATGTAGCACAGTCAAATTGTATATAACAAAATGTTTGTGTGGTGGCTAACATTCAGATACGTGCAGGGGGGGGCTTTAGGTGCTCACGCACCTTCCCCTTTGGCCATAGTGCCCTTTTTGGCGGGACGGGGGTTATTTTTTTATTTTATTTTTTTAAGCATGCAAGAAGAATATTTACAAAATTTTTATTTAATCTTGGTTACAAAATCCGTCTGTCTGAACATTGCCGGAAGATGCCCGTTTTGCTTTGCACGTCTTTGAATGAAGGACACAGGCTCCAATAGGCGCACACCAGCCTGCTTGAACTTTACTTCGCAGCAGCAGCGCATCGCTTCAGTCTGATACTGGTGAAGAGGACGGTAAGAAATGTGCTATGTTCCTTAACGTTTTAAGGACAAGTTAAACCCGCGTTAATGTCTTATGTCATACAACATGCTTGTTGTGTTTACGGCTTCTTTATATTGTTACTATATATTTAGACTATGCACTTCATTGTCATTGGGAAATTGTAGTAGTTTGCCAGAAATATAGTCGGGCTGATTCTAATTAGGTCACATGCAGTATATTAGGCTGGCTATTTCTGATAGTTTGGACAGTATATTATATCGTTCCTTAATAGCATAAAACGTTGTTGTAGCAATATGTCATCGTTTCTATGCCATATATTTTAGCATTTGAGAGAAATTACATACATTTCAAAAGACTAAACATTCTATAACATCGTTTCTATGAACAGATCTGGTGAGACAGTAACAAGAAACGAGAACTATGAATTATAACTATGAACTATATGTAACCAATAAGCAGAAGATGAGAAACCAGAATATGTTAGATAGTAAATAGCAAGAATTATCTTAAGAAACCAATGATTGTTGTTATTAGTATTGTTTTCTTGTCTATTTCAAGACACTATATAAAAAATAAATTATATTTGCGTATGAGTTAATATATTGGGCATATATTATATTCCAATAAAGATTATTAACTGAACAGTTTTACACATTCCCAGTCTTGCATAACTTATCTCGGACTGCTCTGCACAACACTGCTTTCTGGTATGCATTCTATAACCATTTTCAAATAAGAATGAAAACAATACATTTTGTTTAATGCCAAACTCTATGTATTATGATGCGATGTGTTGTAATATTCCACTTAAATACGATACGATATCGATATCGGAGCTTTATGCATATTAAACCGCTCATTGAGCCGCTTGACATAGTCGTAACCTAGTATAGGCCAACTACACTATTGGTTCACTGTTACGTCCTGTGTTGGATATTTGAATGCACACATTGTGCACCCCATCCACACGGCCTTACGCCGGCACTACTTGCAACCTTTAACCTTTAACCTTTAACCAGCTCTGCCAGATGCAGAGGAGACGGGGGAGGAATGGGAGGTGGTGGCCAACTGCAAACACACCGGGGCAGCTTATGCAAGTTCAGTTACGACCGCAGAACCAGACGTGATGGAAGGCTAAGATAGTGTGTTCTACTTTGTATTCGTTAGATCGGATATGGTGAGGTTTTCCAGAGTTACCACTGTTGACGTAGATCAGACTCCATAACTGATAGGGGAAGTCTGGAAGACGGTCTCTCTTCCTGTTGTAATTTGTCTCTCTCTGCCACTGCTGCCTTGCATGGATAAATATGTTCAGCATAACAGTCACTAAATATCCACCTCAATCAGGGGCACGTCACATAGACTACAGGGCTGTATATTATAGTGTGTTCACACTGCTTTTTCAATCTTTATAGTCAATGCAGCATTGTAACTTCAAAGAAAAACTTTGTGAGTTTATTTTAAGTTTTGTTTAATACAAATTTTTTTAAATTTGTTTACTGTCTAGGCAGGGGAATAAAAGTGTACTTCTCTTTTGGTAGCACTCTTTGGTCACTGTGTGAAAAATGTCTATTGATAATCTTTCGTCAGCCGGTGAGAACCGCAAACCAAACAGCCCTCAGGCCTATAGTTCAATAATGGTTATAATAAAAGTGCAATTATGGCTATAGACGGTTTGCAACTTTCACAACCTCGACATACTGTTTCCTGTGGTGTACAATTTCCTCAAGTCTTTTTTCATTTGCAGTTTGTATCAGTTAATATAATGTATCTGTCTGTGCATTTCTCACACCTTGTGTCTTACACGACAGCGTGTAGTATAATGCAAACGGACGAGTGATGTGAACGCTGTATGGTTTGACTCAGGGGCATCGGTTGACAGATGATCCATACAGTAGCATGCACATCGGCCTTTGTTTATCTCTCCAAACCTCTGAACTGCTCCCGTCGGCACAGAGGAATTACGAAGCTGGACTAGTGTATGTGTTTCTAAGAACTGATCATGTTTCTATGAAGTAGTGGAACTCTTCAACAAAGTACATTTAGTCTAGAAGATTGTCATTCAGTATGTTCTCAGCACCGTAATAGAAAATGGAAAAAACAAAAGTCACAATTGATAGACTCATAATTGTCTCTATCAATTGTGGAAACATAAAAATTTTAAAAAAGGAACTAAATGCTTAAAAAAAATATGAATATACTTTAGCTTGACTCAACATTAATCTCCTGTCTGTTGTAATATATGATTTTAAAATAGTTTCAGTAAATCCATGGTTAGATTTGCAAACCTATACAAACCTGTACAGTACCAGAGCCCAAAAACACACTTATTTATTTATGTAGACAAACAAATATGGCTCAAAATATTAAAGTATCACTTATTAAAGAAACCACAATGCTGATTTGAAACCAGGTCTAGAGTTAGGCCTACATACACTTGCACCAATGACCTGGATGCCAACTGCCGTTAAATTAGAAGAAGAAGAAGAAGAAGCAGTTTGTAAAGGGCAGGTACTTTAAAAAAAAATACTTGGCAGTTGATTGGATGAAACATCTGGTCGTTTTTGCTGTCGGCACACCTAAACCACGCCCTAAACACAACGCGGAAAGTTCAGTTGCTACTCGGACACATTCAAAATAATTTCTAGGCTTTCCAGACTGATTTTGAACTACAGTACCTAGGCCGACATGGCTGGAGCTGATGGGTATGGTGGTCAATGCTGGCACTGCAGGTACGCGCCAAACATTCCCATCCATCCCCCGTGGCATTTGAGGGCTGTTAAAACACGCCTCTCTATATCAATTATGGTGTTTACGTTCCTTGAATGCAGTGAGTTTGTATGCGCTTTTGATCACGTTCCCATTAAATGACCATTCCATTCATTAATCAAGAGCTGTATCCAGTTCTCATAATACATCCACGGTCATAATAACACACGGGGGGGGCATCACATTTTTGATCGTCACTTCCTCCTGTTCCCGCGCCCCCCGCCACCGGTTTCTGAACCCCCGCGCGAGTTTGCCGACAGGTTCCGTGTACTGCCGGTTGGCCAGGCCGAGCACGATCGGCACCACGGCCATGCTCCCGATGCCCGCGCACGACAGGACGATGTGGGTGTTGGCGCTCCACCTCGTCTCGCTCAGCAGGAGGGCCACGCACACGTGCATGTAGATGATGTAGGGCACCCAGCAGGCGAGGAACGTCAGCGACACGGCCGCCACGCAGCGCGCGTAGCGCACGTTCAGCCGCTGCTCGCGCTCGGAGGCGCCCCGCGCCACCGAACGCTGGAGGCGGCAGATGTCCTTCATCTGGCCGCGGGTGATCCACAGCACGCGGCCCGTCATGGCAGCGATGGTCAGGATGGCGGGCAGGACGAGGCCGTACACCTCCAGGTAGATGAACGCGTTGGGGAAGATGCGGCGGTACGAGCAGCACGCGCTGCCGTTCGCCAGGCACTCCGGCGGCGGCGGCGGCGTCTGCCCCGCGGCGTCCGCGCAGCAGCCGTTCCACACGGATTCCCTCCAGTTGTTCCAGCCGAACGCCGGCAGCGAGGCGTACAGGAGGGGCGGCGCCCACACCATCGTCAGCGCCGCGGGGAAGCAGCGGTGCACCCACAAGACGCTGTAGTGCAGCGGGCTGGTGATGCACACGTAACGCTCGTAGTGCACCATCACCAGGTTGGAGAGGAACGCCAGGAACAGGAAGTTGGGGAAGACGTGCACCACCAGGCAGGAACTAAAGCTCAGCTGGCGGTCCAGGCCCATCCAGGGGATGAAGGGCAGCGCCACGCCCGTGCACAGGTCTGCCACCAACAGGCTAACGAAGAAGTAGTTGGGCGTGTTGTGCAGCCGACGGTTGCAGGCGATGCCCAGAATGATGGACAGGTTGGCCAGGATGATGCAAGCGGACAGGGGGGCCGTGATGGCGGAGATGAGGTGCTCCCCCGACATCCTCTGGGAGGATGAGGAGGAGTGGTTGAGGGCCATGGTGGCGGCGAGCGGCGACGGATCTCCCTCGCCGCCAGCTTCTACGCCCATCTACCGCTGAGCCTGCATGGAAACAATGGTGCATTTACTGTAAAGGCACTGAAAATTCACTTCATTTCTGAAGCGTTTGCAGTCGTGTTTGCAGCCTCCTACTGGACGTAGACCTCTGGTTGATTTTGAAACTATTGGGCAGCTTTTAACCAATCGGCGTTGCTACAACTTTTTGATCGCCTCATCTAGCTCTACCACCATTTAGAAACACGCTTGATTTCAACGTCATCTCACTAACCCACGCTGATTGGGCCGCCAACGGGGTGGCTGTGGAAACGCTAATGCGAACAGGGTTTCCAGACTGTAATCTCAGCGAATAAATTGAGCTGAGGGCAATAGTCAGGCTAGAGTCTGGACACGCTCCATTGGGAAGTGTTCTTTTGCAGTCGTATCCATGTCAGGCTAGCTACTCAGCACTGAATATCACTGCTTCACATTCACCTGTTCACACATTCATTCATGCAGGGTGACATCCAACATGGGAAGCAGTTAGGGTTAGGTGTCTTGCTCAGAAACACCTCGTCACTCAGGGTATCGAAGTAGCATACCACCAACAAGCAGCATCATATACCCTGTCAACGCCCCATGGAGACAAAAAAAAACAACAGTTGGTCGGGATAAACGTGTGGGGACAGTCCTGGATTTGGGGCTGGAATTACCCTTGTGGTTGAGACTGGCGTTACATAAACGTTGTTGTTGTTGTTTCGGTTTGAAACTCCCAAATCTGACTGTTACGTGGCTAGCAGTCCTCTCTATTTGTCCTGTGCCTTAAAACCACACCCATTCTTGGAGAGAGTTGCATTCCTTTTTAAATATAACATTAAAAATTCCTTGCGGTCCGCTACTGTTCTTTGTGCTGAAACAAATATTCGGTACTTCCACAATACCCTAGCTTTCGCAATACATTTCCAACATTTGAGAACGCTTGCTAACTACCTTAAATGCAATCTGGGAATTTTATATTGTTTCTGTACTGTACGGTAACCATAGGTGATTTGAGTTTGTCTGTATACCTGCCCAGTGGTCTGACAGGAGCAGGACAGGGGCCACAGCATGAAAACCATCCCTTTAAGAAAGGCTCAACCATTGGGGCCAGATGTTAGGTTGTATTAGATAGCCTTTGAACATCATCATTTACCTCAACGCTGGACCTAAAAGCTGGTTTTCCCACTGCAGCTGTATTGAAAAAATAAGAGAGTGAAAACATGTTGCTGCATTGGCAGGAGATAAAGAACAAAGTCCAGAGTGTCTAGATACCAATAATACGCTATGCATGAGCAGCTGTTTTGCAACAGACCATAATGAGCCACGGCCCTTTCACCGCAGACATATCTGAGATGCATTATATATACAGTTTGTTGTCTGTGTCGCTAAGGCTGTAGTGTCACAGGTCACGCTAGCTTGCGCTCTCTCTCTCTCTCTCTCCGATGAGCACGAGTATGACATTAACAAGTACGCCATTATATAATGTTAATAAATGCTAAATTTGTGCATATACATTAAATATTTTGCAGTGAAATATTTTGACCACATTTAATAAAAATGTTTAAAAATATTTAGAAATTCACAAAATGCATCACACAATATACACGATTTGGTTTGGTTAAATACAATTGAGATTATTCTTTAATGTTGTGTATTTATTCTGACATAGATGACATCATATTTGAGTTATTCAAGACGTTTGGCAGATATGGCAGATTTTGATGAACAAAATGAAATGAAAGGAGAATCGTCTCACGTTAGGAGACAGCCAGGAACCCATCAGTCACTCGTTGCTGGCCAGAGGATATTTACCAAGCACACTCACCAGCCTCCTTGTGTCTTCAGTGTGGAGAGACAGGCATGTCACGTCCCGTCACAGACACAATGGTTCCATCACGGTACGATCCGCATGTATTCCCGTGAGGTCTGTACTGTTGCACTGTAGATACGGTAGTGAGAACCAGACCTTACAACGAGAGAGAGAGAGAGAGAGAGGGGGGGGGAGAGAGAGAGGAAAAAAAGAGCGAGAGAGAGAAAAAATAAAATAAAAAAGAGGGAGAGACAAACACACAACTCACAATAGTTTACGACTAAATAGTTTTGTAAGCTTTTTTAGTGTGTGTTGTTAATAGTATTTTAAGTTCATATTTATTTGTAATAGTATTTATGCTCTTTCTTCATGTGGTGCTACTGTCTAATTTGACGCACGGTACAACTGGCCAGGGAGGAAATGACCCCCCTCTCCAAGGATTTGACAGACCAAACTCTAGAAGACATACACCAGCAGCCAGTTGATGTATGGCCTAAATGATCTAATATGTCTTCACTTTGTTTATCTGCCCACACATGAGAAGTTTTATTTTAGAATATATAGTTCACTCCAGTTTATATGTAAGTGCAGCCTTTAATCCCATTTCACCAGGCTTGAAGAATGTTTAGGAAATGGTTTATAAGAAGAAAGTCACAAGATTAAGATGGGCATATGTTGCAGTTCTATTTTTTTCACTCTCTATGTTTGTATCTACTGGAACATGTCAATTTTTCTCCAGGGAACGATTAAGTGCTTGTTTGTCTATTATCTTTTTGTTTAGAAATGCTTTGCAACGTTTCAGTCTGTTTAGCCATGGGTGGCCCAGCCGTTAAAGAGACATTCTGCGAATTGTGTGCAATGCGTTCGGTGACAACAGCAGGCAGTATATTACCATCCATGTTACAGTGTGCTTGAAGCACTGTGAGCCACTTTCTGCCTGCCTGCTGTGCGGCGTGTGTCGATGTACAGTACATACGTAGCTCTCCGTTACTCTTTATATATATATATATATATATATATATATATATGCATTAATAATTGACAAGTTAACCAGCTTTACAGAGTAGAGCATGTAAACTTGAGAGCCCCATTGTTCTAGTGTTGCTACATTAATCATACAAGAATACAGCCTTTAGCTTATAAATATGTTGATACAGCCACACTAATATACTGTATCCTAGCGTATAGGCCTATATGCTATATAGGAACAGACATGGGTTTAGGGGTCAATCCCACACGTTATTCCTTAGCGCTGGTTTGTGTTGGGCAAGCGTATCGTCACCAGATCTCTAAAACATACACATGCCAAAGAATGCACGCACGCATGTATGAATTCATAACATCATGCCTCATCCTTGGACACTAACTGTGAAGTTAACCAAACATGGTGAATAGCTTGGGCTCGGGCGGACAGCTCGTAGAGAGATAAAGAGCGGTCCAACTCCCTCGTTGTCTGCTCAGACACAATGCAGGAAGGACACTGGATTTGAACCATACACTCAGAAATAAACAGACGCAGACACGCAGACAAAAGATAGACTTTGCGTATGTGCAGTCATGCGGGAGAAGCAAGGGTTATTGGCTGCGACGTCGTGGGCGTTGGGTCTGCTTATGCAATATTATGCATGTGTATGTGACAAAGTTCCTTTCATTTTTTCCTTTCTATATTTTCTTTGCAAGAATAGACAAATGACTCGTGCATATTACGAAGTAATATGTGAGAAAGTGGCACCTGACATAAAATAACATTTGCAGTAAAACTGTTCTGAATTGGTGTGTATTGCCAGTACTTCAGGGCAGTACCACCAGTTGCCATACAGTATTTTTAATAATCCCTAATCAATCAAGTATCTACTATGAGTTGTCCAGTGATAGTAGAGTAATAGAATTGCTGGTATGAATGTCCACATTTTTGTGAACAGCGAAGAGTTGAGTTACAGTAAAAGTGCATGTGCAATTTCCAACATGTGTAAGTACCTGTCTGGTATATCCACAACAAGGGATTTATTGGTGATACTTTTGCTACATTTCCTTTTCTTATATTATAATACGTTGCCCAAAACAGTTTATACTGTAATATAAAGGACTCCAGCATAATTATTTATAGGCTCCCGTCAGTGGCTTCAATAATAATGGATGAATGTGGGTGTTATTTCATGGAAAAACGTTTGTCTCTCTGCTCAACTGACTTAACATAGCACCTATATAGCAAGCTTCTGTTTAATTGAACAGACTGGTGATAATCCACAGACCGCTGCTTTAGCCTTTGTTGACATTTTAGAGGTCCAAACACCAGTCTGGTGAAAGACGAAAACACTACATTGTAAAATATTATTTAAAAGATATCCTTTAAACTCCATACAAGCTGAATGCTGTAAAGATGAGAAAAGTTTGAGGCTGTAGTGCAGCTAATGTTTAATCAGTGTTTATGAAATGTCACCACTTTATTGAACAGTCTGTGTAGTTTGAAATGTTAGCCTTAATTCTACGCCATATAATACTACAAGTGCAGTGCTCCTTATTCCGTACAAATTTGATTTGTGGGGCTACAGGTGTGACAGTAATATAGTCTCATCCACTGTATCCTTATAGGCTGTGGCAATAATTATGGCTACAATGACTTTAAAACCCACAATATGATTTTAATAGTCCAACAAATACTAGTGGGAATCATTGAAGCAAAGTAGATATGTCTTTGTTCCTGCAATCCCACAAGCAAGCAAGCATACACACACACGCACGTACACACACATGCCCGCACGCACACATAATTATAATGGCTAAATAGCAGAATTAAGACATTGCCATAAAAACTACATAATGCACTACACTACAGCTTGTATGTAATCTAAAAACGAATCTATTCAAATTAGCTTTTAGCTATCTTGTAACTGCTCTGCTAAACTACTACAGAAAATGATGCACATGCAACTCATCTGTTGTCTAAATCTGTGGTTATCTTATTTTATTTCCTATTTTTTTAATGTTATGTATTTTTAACTATTCTGTTTTAATGTATCTGATTCCTTTAGCCATTTTTATTCATGCTGTTTTTCTGTATTTCTGGGAAGCACTATTGTCCATGTATTCCCTTATTGTAAAGCACTTCTGTATGAAAAGTGCTACACAGATAAAGATTATTATTGCATTTGCAGATCTTACCCAAAATCTGTGTGGTTAGATAGTTAAAACCCAATGTATTTCACACCGTTACCATTTAACATACGCTTTGTTTAACCAAAATCGGCAGGCAGCAAGTAGTTTACTTTAGTCTTTAAAAAGGTTCAGCTCTGATTAAATTAAACTGGAAGAAAGATCAAGGACATCTCAAACACCTCTTTACTATCCAGAACTTTCCATGACATAAGGAAAGGGTACAATTAATATTTGTTGCTCTTTTACAATAAGACTACAATCTCGTGTGAGTTTAAAAAAAAATTGTATTTTATCTTTGTACAATTTATTTGATTGATACTGGTCATATGCGTGGTGGGGATGGCAGGACCATTTGGTTTTAATATTTAAATGCACTACTAATTTCTTTAGTACTCAGAATTTACACAATTAACAAAACAAAAAGCGTATTCAAAATCCATCATGTTGAATAATTGTTTCCAACTGAATAGCTGAAATCAAGATTAATTGCATGAGACATGATGTCATTGTTTAATAAGATAATTTGACAAACAACATTGGAATGGAAAAAAACACTATTGTTTATTAATGCAATAATTCCTCCTGCATGTTGTACATTATCTAATAACGATCATGAACTACAAAAAAATGGCAGTGAGAATGTTACCTAATTTCTGGATTTGGAAAGGTACACATTTGTCTATATAAATTCCCTCTCTTGGAAATGTTTCTCATTAGATTAGACTATAATTAGACACTATTCTAATATTACAGTACTCCAAAGATATTCAACATTGGAATGTACAATAATATACAGTATTAGTGCTTCCCAACTTTGTACCACAAAAAAGCCATAAACCAGTAACATTTTAATGTTTAAATGTTAATCATTAGCTAGAGAAACCAGCTAGTGTTGTGTTGCTAGAGCTTCCATTATAAATGGATGACCACAATGACTTTCACCACACTGCGAATATGTTTCCAATTTTTGATAGTTGTCTCTCAGCTTCACATTTGCTGATACCTAATAAGCATGCACTTCTAACTTGCACGGGTTAAGCTCAGCACTTTGCATTGAACAACTTAAGTACCAAATCGTATCTATTACATTAACATGCATTAATACAAAAAAACACACCATTTTGTTTGGGGTTTACAGATTAAACAACATTCTTAACGTTCCACGATATTCCATGACTCAGCCCAAAATCCAACTCAACCCCCCCGCTTCCCTTGTACGGATGTGGTTTTATGGCATTCCTGCAATTCCCAGACCCGTGTGAACAGATATATTGTGTTTAGCAAAATGCTGCCGTACTATTAAGCTTTGGCTTGCAACACAACAAAGGCCACAGGGTCATAGGTCAGCTCAGTCTCTCCACTCCCTGCTGACGTACTCCAAGCCATGGCTCCCGTGCGCATCGTAACTCTCGTAGTTTGGCAGCGAGGGCCAGGCAGCCTCGAACGTCGTCGTGCTGTACACAAACGCCTCCGCCACGCCCTCCGACTTCCCCACCTCCTCGGGCTCCTCCCCCGCCCACGCGTCGACCTCCAACCTCACCAGGGTACGCTGGTACAGGGTCGGGACGCTCTCGAAGGTGTCCAGGAAGGCTAGCATCTGGTCGTCGACGCGGTACACCTCCCCGCGGACACGCTGTCCATTGTCGGGGATGTTGAGGAGAAAGGGGATGTTGTACTTGCCGGCGATGACCAGTGGGTATTTGTCCAGGGTGCGCGCCGAGGCCAGGAACGTGGCCTTGCCATTGGCCGGGTCGAGCAGCCGGTGGTAGTTGGGCTGACCCTTCTTCAGGGTCCCGTACACGAAGACGAGCGTCATCTGGACGCAAGCGTTCACACGCGCCTAGAAAACAACGGAAAAGACAAAGATGCTGCTTAGATATTTGCCCGTGGCTTTAAAGGTAATCTATACGCTTTTTTAAACACTGATAGAGCAGCAAACAACTGTTTTCAGAGATATAGCGGAGTAGTGACGTCCTGAGCAGAGAATGACATCACACTCCCTCTGTGATGTCTTTGTTTTCATAGCTGGGTCAAAAGGTTTTGCATGTTAGTGTATGTGTGTTGAGTCAACAAAGTATTGGTTTTTGTTTGAGAGGCTGGTGTGCTTAGTGCGACATCTAGTCCATCATGTAGAGTCATTTTAAGTATTGTGTTCATTTGGGATGAGGTGCTGCAGGGCCATGCTGGAAATATCCTGAGAGACAATCATAATGCAACAATCATAATGCAAATTTAACAAAACATACAGCAGTTGTCAGCCAAGTCTGTATCCTAGCCCAGTCTAGTTCTTTAGACAAGATGTTCATTATGTGGGATACTGTTTTAGATTATCTTGGCCAAAACAGAAGCAATTTTAAACTGACAATTATTGAAATTGTATATTTGTTTAGATCTGAGTATAACCACCCCTGCATAACACACAATTAGCAATTTTTAACATTTGTAAAACTTGTAATGCAATATTTTGCATATTTTCACTTATATTACTTTCTAGATATGCCTGCTTTATGTCAATAGTTCATTTCTGATCTAGACTTGATTTGGTTATATCATACTTAGCCTATATATTTCCTTATGTTGTTCCATACAGTAGGCTAGTGTAGAAAGTTAGAAAAGTACATGACAGGCGTTGTGCCCAAAAGTGACTTGCTGATAAAAAGTGATCACGGTATGTAAAAGTGCATTTTATGGTTATTCCCTATATTTTAGCTGGTAAAAATGTATGGATTCATTATAATCTACGGCACAGAAAATGTGAAATACTATAAATTAAGGATACTTTAAAAATATTATTTTATTATTTTTAACTAGGCGGCCTATATAAACCATCATGTTAGTTGGACTAACAGTATCCTATATTTTCGAAATATCTATGCTAAACAAGGATATTTGACATAGCAAACAAACAAATTTACACATTATACATTAATTTTAGACAATATACCGGTACATATATTTCGAAAATATACGTAGTCCAACTAACATGATAGGCCGCCTAAAAATGAATATATTTTAAAATGATCCTTGATAGTATTTCACCTCCTCTGTGCTCTAAATTCTAATGAATCCATTAATTTTTACCAGTAAAAAATGTGTGAATATAGAAATGCACTTTTTCATACCGTGATCACTTTTTATCAGCATGTCACTTTTGGGCACGACACCTGTTTCGTTAGGCCTACAGTAGTCTGTCGGTGGGCCTACTGTATGTCACCGTCTCAAATACGGCCTGGAAACACATTGAAACACTTTTTCATGCATTCGAAGGGACATTATAATCTTACCAAAATGAGGAGTTAGGAGTACCGTACCGCCGCAGTTAGACCTGGGGAATATTTCTAGATTACATCGTATTTCGACAAGACAGCACAATCGTCAGTGGATGAATAACGAACTAATTAAAAACCACCGCAGTATTATTTACACTGGTTTGTATGGTTGGGCGGTCTGAGCCGAGTCTGAGCCGAGTGCTTCCGGATCTTTTCCTCGTTCCGCCCAAGGATGGCAGCATTTCCAACTGGATTGCGTCTATTCCTTTGGGAAAAGACCAGAAGGAGAAGTACCTTACCGTAGGCATGCACGGAGACTAGCAGCAGCTATCCACTGTGTAATCAATGTAGCCTGTAGACCATAGAACTATATAGACAGATGAGGCAGCGGTTGATTGTCGACAACCATGATTTGTATACGAGTTATCGTATACAGTACCCGATGTATCATTCAGGCTTTAATGTTAGCCGCGTTAGCTTAGGCTAATGTCGTCTGGGTTGCCAAGTAACGTAACTGGTGACTAGTTTATCAATCATCTGGAACTGAACGGCAATGTTTAGTTTGATGGCGAATTGCTGCAACTGGTTAAAACGCTGGCGAGAGCCTGCAAGGTAAGTACGGTAGCTGTTCCACCACAGAACACACAGCAGCCAGTTAAACACAGATTGCATGATTCCTATTATATAATGTGCATATCCGTATTTATATTGTATCCTGTACACTGTATATTGTATAGTATTGTATTGTACTGTTCTGTACTTGGACAACCTATCTGCCACTTTTAACAGTGTCCCTTTTGCAAAGAGCAAAAGGGACACTGACTTGTTCTCAGTTTTGATTACGTATCATAACTGATATGTCGACACCAGACATTGCAATATAAGAGTGTAATGCATCGTCAGTGTCACATTACATTTGCCAAAGGGGTTTAATATGCTAAACCTGACCAAAAGTTTGTTGGCACCATAATTACCAACAAGAGCAGATGATGTACACTTGATCAGAAACATATCCACTATCTCAGCTGGACTGCTGAGATGTTGTCGTCTTTTTGAGTTGAGCCACTAGGTTACTGCCGCTATTGGTCTACGGTTACTGCAGCTGACATTTAACGTGGACAGCCACATATTACATGGTCAAAAGAACTATGTACAGTATGACTGGTGATAATGATTTGTTTCAGAGAGACAGAGAGAGGGAGAGAGATAGTGACTGAGAGGGAGAGACAGAGAGAGAGAGAGAGAGATAGAGATTGAGAGAGAGAGACTTACATAGCAACACAGACAACACACTATAATGCATCTCAGTTATTCAGAAAGAGAGAGTGTGTGCTTTATCTCTTGTCCATTGCCCTTTCAACATGTCCTGTCGCAGTTATGTGTGATTTTCTTGCCAGGCTTTGCTTTGCTAATGCTCTGAACATTTGAAGCGCTCTGAACCTATAGGTCAAACCAAACGGTATGCTACGCAACTGTTAGCATTGTGTTATGTGTTGTGTAGCATTGAAAACGTTAGCTGATCATGCTAGGTGCCTCCCTAATGGAGGGGTGTATAGGCGTTAGACAGCCAGTTGTACAAGGCTGGCCTAGGAGCTTGAGTTTGGGGCTTTATCTGTAAAATGAGTTAGCATGCCTGGACTTGTGCAGGTATGTCTGACACAGTCATGCATATTGTGTCTGCTGTGAATGTCAGTATTCTGTTCATGTAGTCATGGTTTGTTTTTCTTTATGTGGCCTTTATAGGAAGGTGACTCTGCTCATGGTTGGACTGGACAATGCTGGAAAGACTGCCACAGTTCGAGGCATCCAAGGAGGTTTGTTTGTTCATAACAATACCATGATGCTTGTGTCATTGTGATGGATTTACTAGATATATTGAAGGATATAATATGAATTAGATTGAATGTGAATGAAACGCTTTTTAATTTTGGCAACAGAAGGTGCTGGTTGCTGAGACTTTTGTTGTTAATTATGAACCACAAGTAAGCTATTCCATCACACTTTTTTAAATACAGTGTTCTTAGTGATGCTGGCGAAAGCTGGTTGATAATGGAACAAAGACACCTCTCCCTGTCTAGAAACACCAGATTAGTTTTTCAGCTTGCACACAGAACAGGCAGCTTGCAGACAATGAGACAAATAGTTAATTATCTTACAATCGACACATCCTTGTTCTCCTGTGCGCCCCCCCTCCCCTTCTCCCAGAGAGCCCCCAGGACGTGGCCCCCACGGTGGGCTTCTCCAAGGTGGACCTGAAGCAGGGCAAGTTCGAGGTGACTATCTTTGACCTGGGCGGGGGCAAGAGGATCCGGGGCATCTGGAAGAACTACTACTCGGAGTCCCACGGCGTGGTGTTTGTGGTGGACTCCAGCGACGTGGCGCGCATCCAGGAGACCCGCGAGACCATGGCCGAGGTGCTGCAGCACCCGCGCATCGCCGGCAAGCCCGTCCTCGTGTGAGTCCAGCGCGAGAGACATTCGTTGAATGCTAGCTGGCTAACTTAGCATTTGCAGCCAATCTGCATAAGCTAGCATCTTAGCTAGTTTAGCATCTAGCATCGAGTTTAGTTAGCTTTAAACAATAAAGATGAATCTTACTCTTAGCTTAGCTTTGGCATTCAATGAAAACAATACCGATGCTGCTGTCTGCATCTGTTTTTCTTTGGGCGCTAATGCTAAGATAGCATCTTTGCATTAGCATACACTCTGCATCGCTTCTTTAGCATACAATCTGTATATTTTTTACACGGGATGCCAACGCTAAAGTGGTATCTTTATCATTAGCATCAAATGTAAAAACTATGCATATTGTTGTAGGTATTGACGATACCTTTTTATATGCAGTTTAGGTAACTGCAAAGCTTTGTTGTACAGTCCTCAATGATTTGGGAAGGGGCCAACAAGTGCGTTCCTATTCGTAGGGCAGTTGGTTGTGATGGCGATCACTGACGTCTGTGTTCTCGCTCCCCATTGGCTCCCAGGTTGGCCAATAAGCAAGACCAGGACGGAGCGTTGGCCGAGGCAGACATCATTGAGAACCTCTCGCTGGAGAAGCTTGTGAACGCGAACAAGTGCCTCTGTCAGATTGTGAGTGCCTGTGCACCTGTTGGTAGACTGCAGTTGTTGACGTTAAGTGTGTGTGCGCATGCGTGTGTGTGTGTGTCTCATTTGAGTCCCATTTGAAAACATTACGTGAGTCACATTTTAATACATTAATTTGTCTCTTTCTTGGCAGTATTCATAGATCCAGTTACACTGCTTTTGCCATCTGTTTACGTACAGTATGTTTATTACCGATTATTATTATTATTATTAGTAGTATCGTAAGGACAAATATTACAATTGCAATGTCCAAAATGTCAAGAGTCACTCAGCAACCGAGATGCCCTGTTCTTGATAAATGAATGAATCTCTTATACGATACATTGTTTCTCAACGTTCAGACTGCCAGAGATGCTGAAGCTAAACGGGTCAGATCTCCCAACCAATGGCATGTCTGTCCCCAAGTATGTCCATAGCCCGCCTCCGAAAGGATATTTGCTTATGCTAGAAACAGAAACAGACCCTTTTGTAACGAGTGCAGCCACATAGTAACGCAGTCAACCGTTAACAAGCGAGAGATGCTTTAAATGCATGAATGACTACCGTCTTAGGGCACTGGTCATGAAATGCTTTGAGCGACTGGTGCTGGCGCACATAAAGGGCACCATCAACGTGGACCCTCATCAGTGTGCTTATAGAGAGAACCGGTCAGAGTCACTCAGCAACCGAGCGGCCTCAAAGCTAGAACAACAAGGATGAAGTGCAGCTTCTTCCCAGAGGCTGTCAGGCTTATGAACTCCTTGTCTTAAAAACCAACAACCTGTTTTACTGCTTTTCGGTCTGCTGGTGACTGTGAGGTGCTTACCAATGCTGCTTTTAAAAGTGATTTTAAACTGTTTTACACTTGTTTTTATATAGTTTTAGGTTATTTAGTATTTGTCAGTGTATTATGCTGTTACCTGGGTAACATGATTGAATGACAATATACTTGACAATAATTTAACCCCCCCCCCCTCCTTCTCCCTCCCTCTCCCTCCCTCCCAGGAGCCGTGCTCGGCCGTGCTGGGCTACGGCAAGAAGGCGGACAAGTCCATCAGGAGCGGCCTGAGCTGGCTGCTAGGCAACATAGCCAAGGACTACGAGGCGATCGGCGAGCGCGTGCAGCGGGACACAGCGGAGCAGCGCGCCCAGGAGGACCAGGACAGGAGGGAGCGGGCCGAGCGCGTCCGCAGGATTCGGGAGGAGAGGTGGGAGGAGAGGTGGGAGGAGAGACCACCCCCCCCCACACTACCCCAACATGTAGAGAATGGGGAGCCTGTTGGGGGGACTGTCCCTCTAATTCAGGGGGGCAGG
>JAODTR010000012.1:1405694-1421333 GCA_025399935.1 Amblyopsis rosae | reverse complement strand
AAATATTGACATAAAATCCTATGGTCTAAAGCCTGTTCTCTGGGGGTTCACACTCACCTGCGCAAAGCGTAACACAATCCCTGCTTTAAAGACTGCTATAGTGTACAGTAGTAGCCATGGCAACTAACACACCCTGCGAACATGCGCTTCACCCACCGCACTAACAGATTGTTTTGATTTGACTTGATAAGAATTAGTGTGTGTGGGTATGGATGCGTCACTGCACCCTCATTTACTCAGACTGTCTGGCGAGCTGTCAATCTAGAGGCGTCAGAAAGCCACACAGTAGCAGTAATCCACTGTGCTGCAGGGAGGGCAATGGGATGATGGGAAAAGGGGGCGGTTTGTTGCTGTCTGGTGCTGGAAACAAATGTATCGCTTTGTGTTTTTAATGTCAGGTCAAATCAAAGGAAGTTTTATTGTAACATACATGTAGCGAAATCTATCCTCTGCATTTAACCCATCCCTCAAGGGAGCAGTGGGCAGCCGCTGTGCAACGCCCAGGGACCAACTCCAGTTAGAGCCAGTGTCACTGGTCACATGACACTGAATGGAGAGTGAACCTGACATGCTTTTGAAATATGGGGTGGGGTGGTGGTGAGGTGTACAACCTTAAGGAGGGATAGATAAGAGTACCTGTGATAAGTGTTTACAGTATATGTGTTGTGTTATTGTTTGTAATGAGCACACTGCAGCAAATTCCTATAGCAACTAAGTTGCATGGCAATAAAGTACTGAATCTTGAAATCTTGAATCTTTATTATAATTATCTAACACCACACAGTAGCCTACAATAAAAACACTTGTTTAAAACCACCATAACCCACAAGATTAAGCAAGAACGTTTTCATACTCTCATGTGTCTCCCACTGCACACCAGTAACATGTAGCGTCAACATGCAATGCTGAATGGGCACCAGATTTAATTTATTCAATCCCCTAAACTCCCTGTGATTTAAAGACATACACAGTATGTTTATGGATCGTGTATTATATCATTGAAGATACGCTTAATTATAAGCATGACTGCATATAGCCTATAGGACAAATCTGCTGGCCAATGAGAGGTGTTGTATAGCATGTTGAAAGCGATGTTGCGTTTACCTGCCTAATGTGTATTACACACACTGCCATTTATTCAGCATATAGCCAATTATTATTATTATTTTTTTCACTTTAAAGATTTCTTTAATGCAGTTTGGCATGTTTTCCTTTTCCAATTCTGCTGCAAGAAGGATGAGATAACTTTTTTGGAAGGGAAAAATGTATTGTAAAAGTGAAGTGCGCGCGCGTGCACACACACACACACACACACACACGCGAGCACTCAAACACAAACACACACCAGCAGTCACATGCTGCACAACAGCAAAGTAGGCTAGCATCAACAGAGCATCTCGGGGTTTGTACCCCCCCCCCCCCTCCCTCCCCTCCCCGCTCTCCCCACCCTCTTTACAACAAACTCACCAGTTGGGTTCTTGTTTTTCTTGAGGCTCCTGCCACAAAGACACTGCAGCATATGCGATCCTTTGCTGAAAATGTTGTTCCAAATAAACCGCATGGATTTGGCCGAGACAGGGGGGGTGGAGGAAGAGGAGGAGGACGACGACGAGGAGGAGCTGGAGGAGGTGGTGGAGGCGAGGAGCTCCGGATGCGGCAGCCTAAAATTCACCCACCGCATGGGGGCTAAGCCGGCCCCTTGTTTGCATGCCAGCAGACCTGGCCAGCTGTTCGGCTCAGCCGTTAGGTGATACTTCGGCCCCACGATCTGCACCATAGACAAGAATAGGAGCAGAATTCCCGGTTCGTCGCCGGCTTTCTCGCACGGTTTCTCCGCTAGCTCCGACAACAGGAATCGCACGAAATCGGCGTCGTATTCGTCTTCGCAGCGCGGCAAGAGGAACGCGACCGTTGCGGCGCTCTTTCCCGCGGGCTCCGCTTCAGGCCGCCGCTGCGACAGCGGGTCTTTAGCGGCGGAGGAGCTGTTGCTTCTGCCGCCCGGCCGCCGCGGCGTCAAAAGCCCCAAAACGCTCCTCTTTAGATCGCGTCTTCTGCCGCGCGGCGCAGGGAGCGGTGCGGCGGCGGCGGTTGAAAGGCATGCGGCAGCGCTAGCGTGAAGTTTGCGGTACACGGCAGCTGGGTGTTTCTGAACAAAAAACCATTGCATATTAGTGGGGATGCCAGGCGCCGGGGTGACTGTGTGTGTGTGTGTTTGTTTGTGTTTGGAAGGTGAGGTGGCAAGCGGGGGCGGATGCGGCGTGTCTGTCAGCAAGCCGGTGGCATCCCTAACCGTTCAGCAGGCACTGCAGCGGGGGGGCTCCTTTTCACACACACACACACGCACACGCACACGCACACGCGCACGCGCGCGCGCGCACACACTTGCGAACGCAGCACTCCGACAGACGCACGCACACATGCACTCCCGCGCCAAATGCAGAATCCTGTTGCAGTACGCGCTATTCTAGTTCATACACAGGTGTAGCCGGTGGGTAAATACGGCACGGGGGTTGTCCACGTGTTTTTACTGCTCTTTTCTCCTCCCTGGGGTTTTTAACAAGTCTTGAATGTTTTATTCGCGTGCTGGCCTACAGTTCTCAATAATCCATAAGCTCCAATGCGCAAAGATACACTGCTGTTCTTTATTACGTCTGTTTTCTCCTCTCCTCTTCCTCTCGGTCTCCTCTGTACGCGCTCTCCTTCCTGGCCTCTTTTCCCGTCTTCTTCTCCTCCTCGGATGGCGAAAAGGCTCCCGGCTGTCGGCGGAGAGGAAACTGTTTTGGTGTAGCGTGTACAGGGTATACGTGCAGCGCGCGTTGGACTCCTGGCTGGAGCTAGTGCTCTGCTGCGGCTTCACCTGCATGCGCTGGAGACGAAGAAGAGAATTGGGGAGGGGGAGGAGTGCGGGAGGGTGGGGGGCTGGGGGGTGGGGGTCTTCTCTTCTGACGGTGCCGTTATTACGTAAGCACGTGGAAAGAGACACCGTCACAACTTATCAGCCCGCCACAAAACACACTCTGTCTTCTGACGTGCCTGTCCTGGATTTTTGTTTGGTTGAGGGGATGGCGTCACTTAGAGACTAGATAGGCTATACCTATAGGAGTTGAGAATGCTGCAGTGAGTGTGTGCGTGCGTGCGTGCGTGTGTGTGTGTGTGCGTGTGTCTGTGTGTGTGTGTCTGTGTGCGAGGGTTTACAAGCTGTGAATAAATAAAATATAATTACGGTATAAATTGTTATAGTTAATGTGCTTTTTAATTATCTGAAATCTGTGGACATGACCTTATGACAAATGTATTTTAGGCCAAGCTCCACATTTTGCTTATCTCTAATTTAAATGCCTTCTATTAAAATATGTTCTTTGTGAAGGCGTGTCCATATTCATATAATGATTTATCAGATCATGTTTAACCACAAGTTGTTATGATTTCTGATTCACATGCTTTGTCATCATCCACTGGTGCTTATTGGTCTGGATTTCAGAATGACTTACAGGAAAACATGTCTTGTAATGAGCTTACAAGTGGTGTTAGTGTATATACATGCAGCAGACATTATAGATTGCTGGAGCAAGCAGTGGTTAGCCCCAAGCTATACTGTACAGTTACCTTTTTGGAAGGTACAACCAAAACACCCTTATAATCCATAGTTGGCTTTCTGTTTTTGGAAAATCTTGCAATATCACAAACTGCTGATTGCAGTGCATCCTGGAACAAACTGTCACATTCAGCTGCAATGCAGAGCTGTCAGCTATGCCCTACTGACTGAGTCCATCACGCGATTGGCTCAATATTCTGTCAGTGTTTTTGTGAGCAGACATTTGCATCTCATACAGCAGTGAACACACAAATCAAAGGTATTCAAATACGCTCACTCCCGAGGGGCAATGGAGGCCTTGCATATCTTTTCATGCTGTTCACCACTTGAATGTCTATATAGATTGAAGGCCGCCGCATTAGGTTGTTGTCAGATTTGTTGGATAAGAAAGCTAGGATGTAAGGAAGGATGACAGAATGTATTTTAACACCATTTGTGGTCTTCAAACTTCCCTCTAAAATGTTTACATTTTACAACATTTTTATTTTATTTTTTATTGTTCATTTAAGATATATTTTTTATGAATAATGTATATATTCAGTTAAGTTCATGGTTATTATTGACATGCAACGCTATTAAATCACAGTTTCATACATGGTTTAAAATCCAGGGGTCACAAATAAACCACTTTCTTGGCAGGTGTGTGACTCTAAAAGTTGGAAACATTCTTTAATGGATTAACCTTTCTCATAAGGCTGCAATTACATGTTTATACTACAAACATGTATCACACTGTAAGAATTTATGAATATGAACTTCTAGGCTATTTGAAATGATCAATGTGTAGTTCCTGTGTAGAACTCTTAACCTTGTCTTACTTTTCAAATATTGTCAAGGTTTCAGTGACAACTGCTTTTTCCAGGGTTAGAGAAACAGTATATCTGTCCATTTGCACCTTTTGTGGTTGGGTTTAAAGTTGTGATTCCTTTTCAAGCAGTGGCATTATTCTCAGAAGAGGATAGAACAGAAATGTCCATGGATATTCAGCAGACTCATGCTGTTGAAAATAGGAGAACTCAACGTACCACCTACTGGTGGATTATAGTATAACAATGTATGGTATTCACTTAATTAAACATTTGGAAGCAGGTTGTTTTGTGTTCAGTGTGATCCTATAGAAAGTTTACAGATTCTATATGAACCGTTCACAAAATAACACAATTATCTGTAACATCATAAATTGACAGGTAAGAGTCAGCTATATTTCAGATAGGATTTCTATAGATAGTCACAGAATGTACACACTAATACGTTTATAACGATACACACACAAGTGTGTGTAATTTAAAACTACAAAATGTGTAGAAATATAGAGTTCAGGATAACAGCAGTGTAGCCTACTACAATATCTGGTTGCATGCTAGACAGTGTTGTTATCAAATATCAGATGCTTCTTTTAAGGTTATATTACTCATTTCAAGATATGTACGTATGATACGTGTTTATAGCTATACGGGCCATTCACAAACAGTGTCAATGTACGGCTCCACAGATGGACTTGTGACAACAGTTCCTCTGGCATGTCAGGTTATGTCATTTGACGACTCAAGACCCCTTTAAATCCTTGTGAAATGCTGCCCTCTAACAACTGAATGTAGAACTGACAAATTAGAATAATGATTTCAGTTTGGATACGAGAAAAAAAAATAGAACTAAATACGCATTTAAATATGTGCATTATATTAATGTTATTTCGATTACATTTGGAATGTAATTCGTATTAGATAATGTAGGTCGTGTGAGCGTTAGGAATACCCCCTGCATAAATTCTGACGTCAGAGGATATTGTCAGAAGCAGCTGGGACAACAACAGGAACATATCACAGCCGGGTTTTAAAGGGTAGACTATTGTGACAGCTGAATATTTGGATGGCAGCAACCAGGAACGACCAGATAAATAATATTTCACCAGAAAACTGCAACGAAACCTGCCAATGTAGGCGACATCGAGATGTGAAAGAAACCAGCATACAGACAGACACTAAAATTCAAGGTGAGACAGATGACACGTAATGAATGACAAAAACGTTAGCAGTTGTGAGTTCGCACAATACCTCTGAAGTAATACGTGTACTTCGAGCAGTGTTGTCGTGAGTGTGAGCCTTTTGAGATTTCCAGTTCCTCCAGTTTAAGATTTTTGTAAATCGAAGCTACTGTTAACGGAATATTCTGTTATGTTGACGTGATGCGTCATTCCCGAAATTCCATTGATCAGAGTAATACGACAAGTAACCAGCATTATATAATATTAAGCCTATAGCAAATTGTAACTATGAGCTAGGCTACCTGACAACACCAAGAAGTGGCGATACATTGGATGTTGTGCAAAAAATAAAGAGATTGTTTTAACTGATGTCAAACAGGAGTATAATACATTTGCGATTCATATACTGAATTTATGCACACGAATAATATTAGCTCTCCCCCCGCCCTCCTTCATTCTCATCAGGGCATGGCCCCCGGTTATCTGAGGTGAATCTCTTCACTCTGTTGAGTCTGTGGATGGAGTTGTTTCCTACAGATCACACTGACGACACAGATAAGCATGTAAGTACGTCCAGTAAGTAGTATAAGATATAGGCTACTCATGGTGCTGACATTCTGACATGGCAACAAATAGAATAAGGGAATTTGTTTTTCAACTATCAAATATATACATATTCTGTATGAAAAGTGCTATACAAATCAATAGTATTATTCATATTATTATATTTATATTAATATTAATATTATTTGTGAATAGTGAAAGATTTTATATATATATAAACATATCAAATCTATGTTTTTGGACATTTTACTTTCAATATTCACACATTAATATGAATATAATAATAAATCAATCAATCAATCAATCACCCACCAACCATAGGCCAGCGCCTCCCCTCCCTTATGCCATTACGTCTTATTGTCCCAGCCCCTCTCCAGGGGGAAAAGAAAACAGCTTGTCCCTTGAGAAGCATTGTTCGTCTGGGTGTGCTTCATTTGTGCTACATTGTGTCTCTGTGCTACATCAGGTCCGGAGGACGGGGCTTGTGGTGGTGCGAGGGCACAAGGTGGTCGGTCTCCACTGCTCTGGACCTGAGCTCCATGCGGGCCAGGTAGCCATCGTCAGGCATGGCGACGCTCTTGCTGACTGTCACCTGTACTTCTCTAGACGGCCGTGTGCCACCTGCCTGAAGATGATAATCAACGGTACAGCGGTATATTATGTATTACTACAGTATTATTAGTAGTATTATTAGTAGTATTATTACAGTAGTCTATATTTGATGCATGCTTCTAATAGCAGGTCCGTCATAAAGTATAAATACTTAGCTAAAGAGTTTGACGAGGAGCTAGTAGTATATATTGAACCAAACCTAACACAGACACACACACACATATATTATACCACCAATATGCATTAAAAAATAAGAGACAAATATGGAGTAGATCTTGCATGCATGTGCATATGTGAGGGAGATAGATTGTCTGTCTCTCTCAGGGAATCGAACCCCGCACTCCCACGCAGAGAGCGGCCGTTCTACAAAGCAGGACAAAACCCACGGACCCTAGCCTGCATCGCCAGAGCGATTTAGGTGTCGGAGAGTGAGGATTAACTTCACTGTGCAGCTACCCGCTGGCTATCGTTAAACATACAGTCAGTCCAATAGGGACGGGTAGTGAAACTCTCTACCCAGGGAGTGCGTTAACACCAGCCTGTCTCAGTCATATAACTATAAGAAGGCTCTAAATGCACGCCTCAATATCCTCATATAGCTTGGTTATCTTTATAAATAGGTAAGCAGGGCGTTTAGCACCCTGCCCAGTTATTATTATCCAGTTACTATCTTAGCCTCATTGCTATACAGCTTGCAAAACAGCCGCTACATCTCTCACATATTCTCTTCAGTACAAGCACAGTGGACTCCTGTGATTATCAGATGGCTGCTGTAAATGGTTTTACGGTAGCTAGCGCGCCTTCACATTGTGAATGAATGTGTGGTTGTCTTTCTCAGCGGGCGCCAATCAGATCTCTTTCTGGCCCGGGGACCCCGAGATCAGCGTGTTGGCATGTGCCGACGGCGGCTCCCGCAGCCTTCCCCGCAGCCCGCTGGACTACGTTACCCAGGAGGCCGCGCTGGACGCGGTAGTCACCGAGAGGCTAAAGGCCAGTGCCCGCCCTCTGCTCTGCGTGCTGTTGCAGCCGCTGGACCTCGACATGGCGCAGTTCGTACACCAGACCTCCAGGGGGAGCGACTTTGTGGCCAGAGTGACGGATGATGAACCAGGCCTGGACACAGAGGAGCTCTTCAATTGGTATCTTGCCGGCCTGTCTCACTGTCTGTCTGTCTGTCTGTCTGCCTGTCTTACTGTCGGCCTGTCTTACTGTCTCTCTGTCTGCCTTGCTTGTCTGTCTGTCTCTGTCTTACTGTCTGTCTGCCTTCCTGCCTGTCTTACTGTCTCTCTGTCCGTCTGCCTTGCTTGTCTTACTGTCTGTCTGCTTGTCTCTTCTGTCTCTCTTCTTGCCTGTCTGCCTCTCTGTCTGTCTGTCTGTGTGCCTGCCTGTCTGTCTCTCTCTCTACCTGCCTCTCTGTCTGCCTGTCTGCCTGCCTATCTGTCTGTTTGTCTCTCTCTCTACCTGCCTCTCTGTCTGCATGTCTTACTGTCCGTCTGTCTGCCTGCCTGTCTGTCTCTCTCCTTGCCTGTCTGTCCACTCCAAGTTAAACATGATGTATGTCAGACCCAGCATGTCCGCTGGTGCAGTACGTGTGCCACAGCCCAAACACTTCCCTCATGCCCAGGCAGAGGCGGAGACACCTGGAGGAGTTCTCCGCAGCGTTCCTGGTGCGGAGAGAGCAGCAGCACCGTGAGGTCATGACCCACATGGGCTTAGAGAACCTCTGTGCTGAGCCCTACTTCACCAGTCTGAGGCACAACATGAGCGAGCTGGTGGGCGTGCTGGCAGTGGTGGCCGCCGGGGTTCCTCTACGACACCACGGCTTCTATAGGTTAGACGCACGCGTGCACGCGCACACACACACACACACACACACGCGCTCTTAAATTAGTTGAGGTTCCTTCCTGAAAGTTCCTTCTTGCTCTTAAATTAAGCACTTTATTATTTAGGCTATCACACACACACACACACACTTTCATATTAATTGAAATGGGGGTGGCTTCTTTCCTGAGGCACTGATGATTGAATGATTTCCGCTATTAGCATGATCTGCCTACCTGCAGGAGAGGTATTTTGATTTTCACAGGCACAATGACCAACTACGTAACTCGGTGACAAAGTCGGATGTTAAACTTCTAGGATGATAATAATAATAATAATAATAATAATAATAATAATAATACATTTAATTTGTAAAGCACTTTTCATTTGAACAAATCTCAAAGTGCTAAAATGTACACTCATAAAAAGCACATTAAAACATCAGTAAAACAGATTTTAAAAAATTAAATAAATGTATAATAATAATTACAAAATAGATAAAGAATAACAAGTTAGTTTAAAAATCATAAGCTCTAGTAAATAAAAATGTCAAGGCTACAGAGTAATATGGCTTTCAGGTATTGTATGTTAGTTAAGTAGGCTGTGGTTACTGCGTAAAAATAAATACAGTTTAAATGAGTAAGAACTGCACTAGCTTCACACTGTATGCGACGTGGTGCTAATGTAAGAGGCCGAGACTAACTGACCCATGACCCTTAATTCTCTTCCTCCTATAGGGAGGCCCCATCTATCGTGGGCCCGTCCCCGGCACCTCTTGCCGAGACGTCTTCGGCTCCTTCCCCCGGAGTGTCACAGGAAGTGGCTCGCCACTGCATCATCCAGGCTAGACTGCTAGCATACAGAACAGGTCTGGGTGGATACTGTTATTACATGTTTGCATCCTGGTGCAATATACACAGTAGGTCATATTTGGGGAAGGAGGTGACCTCTTTATTCTGCTGGTGGGGAAACAGTATTAAAAATGTTTACGTGGTCGCTCACAAACTTGATTGAACCGTTATATGGCACCTATCTTTAGTTTTTATTATTTTGGTCCTGTACCCTTCACCCTGAGGTGTGCTCATAGCTTTACGTCAAAGAGGACCTGCTCTTACCAATATGGTTACAAACCATAAACTTGTGTAACTAGGAAGTTTCCACCAGTACTGTTACGGAAAAGTTCCTGTTTAAGAATTGGATGTTATTGGAATATAATTAAAATGTTATGACACTGCTAATTGTATCCAGGCCTTCTACATTATGGCACATATGGCTTGCTGTCAATGTTTGTTCTGATGCATTTAGAGGACATCCTTAGATTTCCAAGTCAAGTCAACTTTATTTATATAGCCCACAAAAACATCACATTACAGTCTGAACGGGCTCAGTTTTCACCTGGAAACAAACGACACCCTCATAACCTGATCCTCCCCCCGGGCAAGGAATAACATCCAACCACATGGATAAAAAAGGAAGAATCCTTGGGGAGGGACCACAGAGGGAGGAATCCATCCCTCCTCGATGTTAATAGGACAACAAGAATATGCAATTGTATATGAAATGCACCACAATGTGTAGTAAATAAGATAACTCATTGTTTGAATTAACTAGGTCAAAAGTAATATTGTCAGATGCCATGACTGTTTCATTAAAGTGTGTGGGACAGCTGCCTTTTTTAATACTGTAAGATTATATTTGCCATTTAGCCATTTTAAAATATGTGTTTTTAATACTAGTGTACACAATTGTTTGTATTACTTTTCAATGAAAACATTAAAATGCAGATACACACTGGATGGGACAAAATACATTAGCTGTCGCGTGTTAGCTAATTTGAATTTGTCATTCACATTCTAGAAGATCCCAAAGTTGGTGTTGGTGCTGTCATCTGGGCCGAGGGGCAAATGGTGAGCTGTGCTCCGCTGTCATGGTTTTGTTTTGCAGTAATTTCTCTCTGATCAAGGTAACGTGGTAGTATTGATAATACCCTCCTGCACTGCACAGTCATGAAAGTCTTTCATTTGTAGATTTTGATCATTTTCATTGGCTGGTGGAACATATGTTACACAGCTATGGTAGTGAGGTGCGGTCCACTAGAGGGGGTAATCAGCACGGAATAGAGCAGAATCTCACATGCTGTCCAAACTGAGATTTATTTTCATTTTATTTTCTATTTAATATAAGAATCTATACATTTTTAATTGTTCTGTTGCCTTTCTTAAGGACAGGAACCTAATAACCTTTATTATTGGAACCAATAAAGTAGTCTAAATCTGAATTTCTGTTTCCTCCCGAGGCCGGCTGTGACGGCACGGGCCGTCTCCGCCTAGTGGGTTGCGGGTACAACGCCTACCCATCAGGCTCCTACTACGTAGAGTACCCCCAGATGGACAACAGGCAGCAAGACCGGCAGAGACGCAAGTACCGATACATCGTCCACGCAGAGCAGAACGCCCTCACCTTCAGGTGAGAACGGACAAACGTGCAATAGTTGGAATACTACCAAAGAGAGAGCAACGCAATGCCTTTCTATTTCTATTCAGCATTTTATGAGGTGAGAACGGATCTACACCTCATATGCGTTCAATACCACCCCAGGACCATAGTACGCTCATGCGTCCAATTCAAATGAATGCAATGTTCATGTAAATGGTGGTCCCCCTCTCAGCCCCTCCCCCCACTCAGCTCCTAGATGCATTTTTCCAAGTTGTTTAGTGGGTGGAGTCAGGCTCAGAGCTGGGGTGCAGTTCCACTTTACAGTGAGTGGGCGTTTCCACCTTATGTCACCAGCGGCGCTTTGCTGAGGAGGCGGAGCGTACGCAGCACCCAGACAGCTTGAAACAAGTCACATATATGTCACATTGAACGTAGTTATTAATTAGTCATTAATTAATTAATTTAATTAATTGAAAAGTGAAATACTCCAAAAACCCATTAACTCTTCAGAGAAAAAATGTTTTGGTCTTGCAGCCCCCCCCCCCCCAAAACCCCCTCCCCTTTCGAAAAGTCGAACACATACAGTACGTAGTCTACGTTGGCGCTTCGCTCTGCCCTCTGAGCGCATCTTGCTGCCGTGGCGTCTGTTTCCGTGGTGACACGTCACGTTGACTGCTGCAGGTGTCGGGAGATCGGAGCCGACGGGCCCGCCATGCTGTTTGTGACCAAGTGCCCGTGTGACGAGTGCGTACCCCTCATCAGAGGGGCGGGCATCGCCCACATCTACACCCCGGACCAGGACAGTGGCAAGGACAAGGCTGACATCTCCTACCTGAGGTTCAGGTCTCTGCAGGGCGTCAGCAGGTTTATAGTGAGTGTTGCTGCATGGGCAGGCTATTTGCGTGGGGGGAGCCAGGCTAATGTTCGCAATTGCTAATAAATGTCTGTTTTTATTTATGTATATATGTATTTTATTTTTATTTTAAAGACATCTTCATGCTTAGCACATCGTAAACATGTCCTGATATAAAATGAATAAAACTGGCCTTTTTCGAGCTGTTGAGTGCTGCTGTGATAGTGTTGATGCATGCTGTGCACTCATACAGTTAATACATAATATTTGCATTAACATAAATACACATACAATTTGTGTACAACCTGCACTACATCTTTTGGTTTGAGACATTTTTCACTTAATCATATTTTTCCTGCAGTTGATATTTCTCTCACTTTTAGTGATGCACTGCTGACAACATGACATTAAACATGTTTTTCTGACTTTGCAGTGGCAGAAATGTCCGCAGGATCTTTCTGTAGCTTCTGTCAACCATGCTAGTGAGTAGTCCATTTTGTCTGTTTGTTTTTTTTCTTTTTGTGTTGAATACAGCACCGCTTACAAACTGAAGGGCATATCAGTGAATTGATAGAGCCCAGAGGGTGTTATGGAGGGAGTTTTTTGATTTGATGGCCGGATCCATTGGTACCTTCAAATCAATTCATCAATCAAAAATAATTATATCAAAATAACATTTTTAAAATCCATCAAATCCAAGTTTGTTTGCCTATCATCACCTATTGCATCCTAACTGTCCCGGAGGGATAGATTCCTCCCTCTGTGGTCCCATCCCAGGGTTTCTTCCCTTTTTTCCCCATGAGGTTTTAATGGGAGTGTTTCCTTTCCCAGGGGAAGGAGCAGGTTAAGGGGGTGTTGTTTGTTTCCATTTGAAATGTAGGCTGTAAAGCTCTTTGAGACTGCAACGTGATTAAGTCAATAAAATAAGATTGACTAGACTTGATAAGTATTCATCATACAGTAGTTCACATGTTAACATAACATGTACTAGTGGACATCAGTGTGTTGACGTTATGAACCTGCAGATATGGTTTTAACTCAAGTACAGTAGTATTGCTTTAACAAAACACCCCTCAGTGTGTCCTCCTGACAGATGCGCTCCCTCCTCCCCCATTTGTGCTCCCCCTAGATGGTGGCGTTGGGAAGCACATCAGTGAGTCCAACCAGGAGAGACACACCAATAAGAGGTTTCGCCCCAGCCAAGCACAGAACTCTAATGTCCGCTGAGCGGCCTGGCCTGGTGACATTACCAGATGATCAGGTGGACTATCGTTGTCAAACATCAGTTCTCTTTTAATGGAGCAATGGAGAAATGTAAAAGTTTTTCCACAAAATCTGTCATGTGACCGTAGCAGTGCTGGGATCAGTTGTATGCAAATGCGAACGCAGCGATAATTGCACTAGGTCGTAATCCCAAATTTCTGGAGTTGATTTTAAGTGATCTGTTGCAATACTCCATATGAGCCAGGTATGACAAAATACTGAAATACTTATGTTCATGTTAGAACGTTTTTATCTTTTAAATGGAAAGTATTTGAGGATAAAGGGATTCTGTGTATGCATGTGCAATATACTGTATATAATGTGTAAAGGAATTAGACTGTATTTAAGAGATCTTGCTCAGTTTTTAATTAGGACATTTGTTGATGGAGGACAATATTTGGTTTACTAGGAAATGTTTTCTTAGTGGGGCACTAGGGTGGATGTTTACTATTAAACCTTAAGAGTGGTCTTGTATGGTTTTCCAGCATTGTCTTAAGTTAATTTTACAGCTTCTGTTTGGCCCTTGATCTACAGTATACTGTAGGTTCACAGAGTATATTGCTGAAATACACAGCTCAATGATATAACTTGTGGACACCATGAAGTACTGTGTGTTGTGTTCATTTACTGTTTAGCGAGAAGCTACATTTTATGTCTGTTGCAGTTTGGAAACACACAAAATATTTGAATTTGGTTGATATGTTTTTATAGTTAATATAATTTATCCCACCTTTTGTCTTTTATCTGGAAAATGAATTCCCCTGGAACTATTAAAATTTATAATTTAAATACCTAAAATATAAGGAATCTATAAGGTGTAAAAGTAAGCAAATCCATGTACAAGAGCATGTAAAGTATGAGAAATGTATACTAATACATTATAGAAATAAATACAGGACTGGGAAGAAAGAATGTAGTGCATTTAATAATTTCTGCAGTGTTCTGTTTTATGTATATAGATGTGCACGGATCAGCCATAACATTATGACCACTGACAGGTGAAGTGAATAACACTGATAATCTCATTATCATGGTACCTGTCAGTGGGTGGGATATATTAGGCAGCAAGTGAACATCTCGTCCTCATAGGTGATGTGTTGGAAGCAAGATATACTGTATATGGGCAAGAGTAAGGATCTGAGTGACTTTGACAAAGGCCAAATTGTGATGGCTAGACGAGAGCATCTCCAAAACTGCAGCTCTTGTGGAGTGTTCCCGAACTGCAGTGGTCAGTACCTGTCAAAACTGGTCCAAGGAAGGAAAAGCAGGGAGCTGGCGACAGGGTCAAGGCTCATTGATGCACGTGGGGGGCGAAGGCTGGCCCATGTGGTCCCATCCAACAGACGAGCTACTGCAGCTCAAATGGCTGTGTGTGACTCTGAGGCAGTGTGATGCTTTGGGCATTGTTCTGCTGGGAAACCTTGAGTCCTGCCATTCATGTGGATGTTTTTGAACAACTGGCCCTATAGGACTTTAGCCTATACCTAGAACCAAATTCCAAGTATTTGTAAATCTCACTGACCTGAATAGAAATTACTTAAAAAGTAGGCTATTGCCTGGGGAGCTGGGGCCTATACATTCATTGCTGTTATTAGCCTGATAACTCTGTGTAACTATAATTATAACAATAATTATAAAATAAGCATGTCCCCAAGATTGGGCAAACACTTCCGAGTTAGATTGTGTATATGGGAATATGCACACAAAAAAATATATATATATAAAATGTATTAAAAAAAAATGTATATATATATATATATATATATATATAAAATATATGAATCATTAGCATGCATTATTTAGAATTTCTTCTGGCAGCACATGACCACATGTTAATTGATCACATATTTTTAAACAATAGTGCCATATTACATGAAGTGCCACACATTTATGTGACACTATCAACACGTTTTTAACAAATAATCACACACACAATCATTATTTTCTTGTTATCGTTTATTATTTATCGTTGATACAGTAATATGGCGATACCACCAGTAGATGGCAGCAGAGGAAAGGCCAGTGTTGAGCACAAGGCTGCCTTCATTTGCCTTATTATTATTATTATTAATGACAAGGAAACATCCAAGTATAGACTCTGTCAAGTAAGATATGTCATATCTTACTATATCAACTATTAACTCAGGTCAAAAAGTTCAGTGAATGTGTATGGCGTATGGTTCTGGAGGACCAAATTCCTTCATTTTCCTGCATACAATTAATTACCCGGTCCCGGATTAAGTTGATAATCCCGGAGAAACAAATCCTATTAATACTATTTTAGGAAAGGCCTACTTTAAAATGATTAACTAAACTAACGTCGGTTAACCGTATAGGCCTGCTAGCCAGTGACGTGCGTTCAGGTGCGGCAGAGGAGGCAGGCAAAATGATTAAAAATAAATACATAAATATTTGTCAACTGATCAGTAATCACAATTGATTTATTGCATGATTCCAGTCATTTCCAATTATTTTTATAGTCAATGTCGCTGAATGAACGAGCGAAAGAGC